>CM035182.1:69708-73872 GCA_020233015.1 Callinectes sapidus | reverse complement strand
CTCTATCTCTCTCTCTTTTTCTTTCTCCCTATCTTCCTTTCTTCCCTTTCCTTCCTTATCTCTCTTGTCTATCTCCCTTACCGTCTCTTTCCTTCCCCATCTTTCTTCCTTTCTTCCTTTTTCTCTATCTTCTTCTCTTCCCTTCCCTTCCTTCTTTCTATCTCTCTTCCTTTCTACTAATCTTTCTCCCTATCTTTATCCTCCACCCTGCAGCTCCCTTCCTTATCTCCTTCTCTATCTCCCTTTCTCTCCCTATCTTCTTCCCTTCGTGCCCAATCCTTCCTCTAAACTTAATGTCACTTATGGGCAATTTCACTGGCTTGTATTGTGGGGTGAAGGGAAGTTTGGAAGGCTGGTTTAGTTTGGCGTGTTGAACTAAAGGGATGAGGAGGTGGTGGTGGTGGTTGAGGTGGTGGTGGTGGTGGTTGAGGAGGTGGTGGTGGTGGTGGTGGTGGTTGAGGTGGTGGTGGTGGTGGTGGTTGAGGAGGAGGAGAAGGAGGAGGAATGGTATAATGAAGCTTTTGAAATCGTTGGGTAATAATTTTATGTTTTGATAGAGTGAGTGTCTCTCTCTCTCTCTCTCTCTCTCTCTCTCTCTCTCTCTCTCTCTCTCTCTCTCTCTCTCTCTCTCTCTCTCTCTCTCTCTCTCTCCCACACATCGTTAATATTCCTTTCTCTCACCTTCGCTCAGGTAACAGGTATCGTCGCTGCGCTTACCCTGTGCTTGCCGAGGTATTCCTGAACACTCCTTCTGACACTAGTGGAGAAGCATTGAGTCGTACGTTACAGTGGTGAAGGCGATTACAGTTCTCGGCCGCTGTCATTACCTTGGTGTAGCGAGTCAGGGGAGGTGGTAAAAGTGATGGACTGGTGGGAAGTTAAGGAATTAAGGGAAGGAAGGTTTTCAATGGGGGTGTTGTGTTTGGAAGTTAAGTTTTGGTATTGTTTTGTATGTTTTGTTTGTGTTTTTTCGTGGGTTAGTGTGTGTTTAGTTCAGATGAATGGTGAAGGAAGGAAGGAAGGAAGGGTTAAATGCAATTGTTTTTGTGTTGTTTGAGTTTGTGTGTGTTTTTCGTGTGTTAGTGTGTGTTTCTTTCAGATGGATGGTGCGGTGGTGTTGTGTTGTAAATGTGAGGAAGGAAGAAGATTTAAATGAGGGATATTATTGTTAGAGTTTGAAGTATTGAGGTATTGAGGTGTTGCTTCTGTCTTCCTCTTCTTATTCATATTCTTCGTGTGTGCGTGGGTGTGTGTTTAAATTCAGATAGATGGTGAGGTGATGGTGTGTTGGGAAGCAAGGAAAGAAGAGGTTTTAAATGAGAAGTATTATAGTTACAATTTGAAATGTTTAGGTGTTCCTTCTATATTCATCCTCGTCTTCTTATTCTTATTCTTCGTGTGTGCTTGCGCGTGTGTGGTTAATTCAAGGAGATGGTGAAGTGATGCAGCATTAGAAAGTTGAAAAACTACGATTGGAAAAATATTTATAGTTGGTTGTGTATATGATTAGATTTTTTTTCCTTTTAACCTATGTTTCTCCAGGACGTCAAAAGTATTGAGTATCGGAAAGTGAAATAAATTATGAATATAGATACTGATGCAAATGAAAACCTAAAGGGTTAGTAGTGTTTAGGATTAGACTTTTGCATGTTTAAATTCCTATTAGTTAGTTAGTTAGCTAGTTAGTTAAAATCTTCCCAGTGTATAAAAGGAGTGAAGGTGGAAGAGAATAGGATACCATTAGTGAAATGTTCACAATTCATGATAATTAATATTAGTTGTGATTAAATCTATTTTTTTCTATACATAAGCTACTTTTACGTGAATATGCAGTTTTCAGCGTATGGAGTCAATAACATTGTAGTGAAATGAGATGAAGTTTTTTTTATCAGTCAATTAACCTTTGTTGTGTTATGAAATTAAAACTCACTGTTTACATAGTCGAAACAATACAGTGTTTTGAATATTATTGAAATTCAAGTATGGAATCACGAAAGAAAACCACTTTATTTCTGAATTACTTGTTTCCTTTTGCAATTTGATCAGATTTAGCCCATTAATTCCAGTAAAAATCCCACATTGTATAAATAAATGGAGAATCACAATACAGAATCATGAAACACTATTGAAACACTACAAATTGAATGAAAAATAAGTGGAGTGTAATATCATTAGGAATATTTTAAACAATTATGTGTATTTAACGCTTATTACTCATATCACAACTCGGAATTATAATCGCACCACTTCATTATGGAAACGCAGCAAAAATTGGTGGGAAAACAAATGAGTAGTAATAATCCCAGTTGGAATGTAAACAGTTGGATCTATTTTCAGTGCATTATTTAAATCGTGGCCAGGAACTACCACAGCGAACCACATTATTATCAAAGCGCAAGAAATAAATGCCAAAAATAAATGAAGAGTAATGCCACCGGTTGAAATGAAAACAGTAAGCTTTATTTTAAACTTGAAATTCAAAACACAACACGAATTATACAAAAAAACACACATATAGTCATTGAAAAAAGCGGTAAACTAATTCGGAAATAAATTAATACACCAGTTCTCTATTAAACTCCACACAGCCATATTTGTTAACTAAAATTTAAAAAAAGCGCATGAAATAATAATAAAAAAAACACAATTACTGAAGAACCAGCAAATTAATGCAAAAAAAAAAAATAAATAAATAAAACACAAAACTCAATTAAATTTTACTCAGTCATATTCTAATCACATTGCGAAATTACGACACCAAACCACGTCATTATCGAAACACTGATAATTGGTAAGCATTATGGGAAAGTAATGTATTTGTCACCACGGGGAGGGGCGAGCAACGTCTAATGGCTTACTCTCACTCTCTCTCTCTCACTCACTCATTTATATAATTCCAGTGCAGCGCGACACTCCCTCCCTGTGTGTGTCTGGTTATGTATTGTGTAGCATTGTTCTGTTGCCTCCCTCTAAAGGCTACATTCCTTCTCCCTACCCCTCCCCCCCCCCCTCTCTTCTCTCTCTCTCTCTCTCTCTCTCTCTCTCTCTCTCTCTCTCTCTCTCTCTCTCTCTCTCTCTCTCTCTCTCTCTCTCTCTCTCTCTCTCTCTCTCTCTTTTGCTCATAAAAGATCAACTTACCATCCACCTAAAGTTTCATTTGTCCCTTCTTCCACCTCCACATTGTCCTCCACCTCCTTCTTTTATCCTCCTCCTCCTCCTCCTCCTCCTCCTCCTCCTCCTCCTCCTCCTGCAGCAGCAGCGGGTGACCATTACCAGAGCGGCGTTCCTGGACAAGCGTAGCGAAGGAAGGCAAATGAGGGAAGAACTCGGGAGCAATAGGCAGCGCGCGGGGAGTGGCGGGGGTCGATGTTATTGTTTACCGAATGCTGGTCCTCGCCCTCGCCTCTCCCCGGGACCCCGCAGACTGTTTGTTGAGCTAAATGATTCCCGTAGCACCAGTTGGATGTCCCAGTGAGGGCGTGAAAATGGTGTATATATTCTGTGTGTGTGTGTGTGTGTGTGTGTGTGTGTGCGTGTGTGTGTGAGGATTTGGGTTCGCCTGTGTGATCGCCACGGTGTCCTAATGAATTAATGCAACGTGGCGGAGGTAAATTACAAGCGTACTCCTCCTCACGGCAGAGTAGCGGCGGTGGTGGAATGACTATATCTTCCACGCCTCATCCACTCCCGCAATCAAGGGAGCCTGGGCCTGTGTATTCCAGCCTCGCATGTGTTACTCCCATAGCGCCTCGCAACTGCCCCATCCATTATCCATCACCCTTTCCATCTGGGGCGGGAAGGAAGGTGCGCTGCTCGGGAGGTGCACAGGTAACACGGCAGGAGCAGGAGCAGGAGCAGGAGGAGGAGGAGGAGGAGAGGCGCCGCCAGGACAGGCAATCAGCCGGAGACCGAGAATGAGGAGGGTCGATAACAGTATTTATCTCTCGGTGGTGTTCGAGTCAGGTGTGTCACGAGGAGGGGAGGGAGTCGTGGCTCAGCGCTGCCACCATTTATCACTCTGGTGTGAGGCGCATGTTGTGAGAGCTGTGTGTGTGTGTGTGTGTGTGTGTGTGTGTGTGTGTGTGTGTGTGTCCTTTGTGAGATGGGAGGTCTGGCTATCGCTCAGCTCGCCTGTGTGTCAGCTGGAGGCGTGGGCTCCGATTG
>CM035182.1:62208-64708 GCA_020233015.1 Callinectes sapidus | reverse complement strand
GCACGTTTGTCAAAGTGTAAATAGCGTGTGTTAGCATCAGTCTTATCAAAGCATTCTGTTTTGAAAGCAGTGATGGTATCGTGATTCAGTGGAGGAATTGACGGAGGTGACTGGGATCGTTACTTTCCTCTTTCCTCGTCCATTGAGAGCAGTAATGTCCATTCCTGTTAAAATGACCCTCGAAATATTCACTGCACTGGCTTCATGCTGCTGCCACGCTGTACCATACCTGCCTGAAACTTTGCCATACACAGACGGTGCTCATTCCCACAGTGGCTGTGCGAGGGTTGCTGGGGTCTCAGGGTGTGGGGGTGTGGGGAGGGCGAGGGTCCGGCCTCGGTGCCCGACAGATACCTAGTGTCGGTGCCTGCGGACGTGCGGCGGCATACCCAACACTGTATTGTTTGCAAATCACTCTCCTTCTACTGACTGCTGCCGAGAGGAATGTGGAATGACTACAAATGGAAATCAATAAGTTGAATGATAATTGAGTAAATTTACTGTCAAGAGGCTGCATTTCTCAAAGGGCGGCGCCTTGGACTCACCGTCTCTCCACGCCTCTACGGCCGAGTGCTCTGTTGGAGGCAGCACTCTGCTCACCCTCCGTCGCCGCTAACCCTAACATGGGGACTAAAACTGTTAAATTACCTCGGTGGTTTCTGGCGTGACTGTGCCGCCGCATACTAAGCGGGGTTTTTTGTCATTGTTCCTCGTGTGTGCTCTTCCCGCGGGCCAGCGGCGCCAGCAGCCCGAGTGTTGGTGTGCGTCGTGCGCTATCGCCGCCACACATCAATTCATTTCTTATTCTGTAAACAAAACCGAGAGGAAGGAGTGGGGAGTGTTTTGGTCAGATTTCTTTCATTTTTTCTTTACGAGCGGCGGCGCAGCGGCAGCGAAGGTGTCCCGCACGCCTGCTGCCGAGGCGGGCGGGAGGGAGGTTGGTGCTGCCAGCGCGGTGTGGCTGCCGCGCTGCCTCTACATGTGCAGTGATTGAACAACATTCTTGTCAATGAATTAATGGCCAGTCACTAACGTCTGTGTGGACAAGTTTTTGACAGAGAATGCTGCTTTACTCTGTGTGACTCGTGACCAGAATACATAGTTGGGTGACCGCTCTCTCTCTCTCTCTCTCTCTCTCTCTCTCTCTCTCTCTCTCTCTCTCTCTCTCTCTCTCTCTCTCTCTCTCTCTCTCTCTCTCTCGCATCACTGCTGTGTTGGAAAGTGTTCCTCATTATTTAAAATGAAACTTTCAAAAGAGGAGAGAGAGAGTGAGCGTATCCAGTGATTAGGAATGAATGGCTGTCCATATAATATTCCTCTCACTGCCGCCATGCTGGTATTCCCACAATTGGCCACCAACCTCAGTGTATTAGCATACTCAATGCCAAACGTCATTAATTATCATTATTATTGCCATTGTTGTTGTTATTGTTGTTCTTGTTGCTGCTGCTGCTGCAGTTTTTGTTATTATTATCGTTACAGTTGTTTTTGTTCTTTTCCTCTTTTATTTCCTTTCATGTTGTTGCTGTTGATGATGAAAATGATCTTAATAACCAACATTCAATAAAGTCAGTTTTCTGTACATTTTTTCCACTGCCTGTGTCTGTATGTCTGTGTGTCTGTGTGTCTGTATGTCTGTGTGTACAGCTGTCAGCTTGTCTATACGTACGTTCCCATGAAGGAGACAAGAAAAATAACAAAGAGACACATGGAGGGGATGGGCGGTCCCCTTGTGTCAGTGGTGCAGTGTGGTGCAGGTGTGGAGGGCAAGACGAGGCTGCCTGCTGCTGTTACGACTAGCGGCAGCGATGAGTGAGAGAGGAACAGCAGTGACGGAGAGGGAGGACAGGGAGGGGAGGGGAGGGAGGAGGAGGAGGAGGAGGAGGAGGAGGAGGAGGAGGAGGAGGAGGAGGAGGAGGAGGAGGAGGACAACCCTGGCAGGCCCGGAACTTTCAGAGATAAATTGCATGTGTTGCCCAGGGCGGCGACCAAATTGATGTATACCTCCACTAATACATATTGGCGTCCTGTTGGTACACGCGGGAGACCGGAGGGAGGGAGCAGCAGCAGCAGCAGCAGCAGCAGCAACGCGTGTAATGGATAACAATGTCTGATCATCGCTATCGCCACTCGCTATCAGCCCAATGACAGACACCACTCCCTCTCTCCCTCCCTCCCTCCCTCCCTCCCTCCGCCCGCGATATTGCCTCACTCCGAGGTGGAATTTTGTAAGCCATGTCTCCGCGTGGATCAGAATTATAGTAGTGTGCTGTGGCCTCGGATGGTAAAAGGAAATGATAGACGGAGAAACGAGACAGAGAAACAGACAGTGCACATCTTCTATTATAATAGAAGAAATTGTATTATTCTCAGGGGTAATTCTCAAGGTGTGTCTTCTCTCAGGTGGGAATGAGCTGCTCTTTCTGGCTGGAAGGAGAGAGAAAGAAAAATAAAAGGGGTGAACAGGATATCCCTCCCTTTGTGAAACTGGACCATTTTG
>CM035182.1:22402-25224 GCA_020233015.1 Callinectes sapidus | reverse complement strand
ATGTCATCAAGGAAAGTGTACATCAATAACACACACACATACACACAACACACCACACACACACACACACACACACACACACACACACACACACACACACACACACACACACACACACACACACACACACACACATACACACACACACACACACACACACACACACATTACCAGGACTATGACATTATCGAGTCTTAGGAACAACATAACTTCTCTTTTCCTCCTCCCAGGGTGAGTAAGGCCCACAAATCCGCTGAGCTGCCCCCTGGAGGATGCCTTGCTCGGAGGGGATAAGGGGATAAGGGAGAGCAGGGGGAGGAGGGAGGGTGAGGGAGAGGAAAGCACTTTGATTCGTTTCATAGGGTATCTGAACCTCTACGTCGAAGATTCTAAGAGGATCGGATCATGTTTGTGATTTTATACGTTTCTTCCCTTGAGTTCTCTTTCCAAATCTCTCTCTCTCTCTCTCTCTCTCTCTCTCTCTCTCTCTCTCTCTCTCTACGTTTTTTTCTTCTTTTTTTTATCTTTGTAAAGGGAATGGATGATTTTAGTTAGGTATAATGTGACTTTATCATTCCCTCCTAAAGTATTTATTCCTATATTCATCACACACACACACACACACACACACACACACACACACACACACACACACACACACACACACACACACCATGATTGGCAATAAGCGCGTCTCCATTATCTCGTTCTGATTTTATTCGTGCCGCCAATAATTTGTCGTTTAGCTTATTAGCGGAGGCACGTCGGCACCCTCCTTCATCCGAGTCTCATCAATGCTGTTTATAAATCACTGATGAAATTCCAATACCGGTGTTAGGAAACATGTTTAGATCTCATACAGGGACGAGAAAGGCCAGGGAAAAGAAGCTGTATTGCCATTAAGTGTTTTTGTTCGCTCCGCACGTCAGGAGAATGATTCCTTTGTTTTGGGGGGCTTGTCTTTGCCTTCATCTATTTATGTTTTTGTTGTTGTTGTTGTTGTTGTTGTTGTTGTTGTTCTTCTTCTTCTTCTTCTTCTTCTTCTTCTTCTTCTTCTTCTTGTGTTTAAAAGCATAGAAATTACTTGTGTTTGCCTTACCTTATCTTTTATTTATGTCTTTTTATTGTTTCTTTTAAAAGTACAGAAATGACTTGTGTTTTAAAAATGCACAATAAACCACAGCATCGTCTTAGTTTATTCAGTGCATGGAAAACGAGAAGACGTATTCAGAAAAGCCCACGGGAGGATCTCGACTCTGAGCGTTAAAGCCCGTATTAACAAAGATTCTTAACTCTGTAACCTTTCCTTAGACTAATTTCTAGTCTTAAAATGCACCTTAACCTTCCGAAATTGGTGTTGTACTCAAACCATCATCTCATCAAGAGCTTCCAATTTACTGGTGATGAGATAATGGGGAAAGTACAACACCAATTTAGAAAGGTATATAAAGATGGATTTTAAAACTAGAAATTCGTCTAGGAAAAAGGAAGAAACTTAAGAATCGATGTTAATACGGGCCCAGGAAAATAGGGAGCAGAGAGAGAGAGAGAGAGAGAGGGGGGGGGGGCATACTACGTGGGGAAGGGACGAGGGGACAATAGGTGTATCTTAATTTCATAAAACTCTCGCCCAACGGCTGGTCCGGCGGCGTCAATATCCAGTAATTCCCTGTGGTATTCAAAGTGGGTCCCTCCTCGCTATCTGGCCGCTCCACCGTCTGCTGAATACCGAAGAAAATGGGTCCATAAAAAGTATTAGTTTTGGTATTCATGTTCTTTATGGAGAGACGGCGGAACCTTCATTGTGGCGCGCAGGACGATGCTGTTATGGCTTGCTGTGGGGATTGCGTCTCCACCACACGCCACTCCACCATCACCACCACTCCACCACAATCATCATCACCATCACCACCACTCCAACGATCTCTCTCCACCCGCCTCCACCACAATCATCATCACCATCACCACTACTATACTGACCTCTCCACTCGCTTCTACCACCATCACCACTACCTCCACCACTCCACCGACCACTTCACCCGCCTCCACCACCATCACCACCATTACCACCACTCCACTTACCCTTAAACTCGCCTCCACCACCATCACAATCACTCCACCCACCTCCACCACCATCCACTACAACCACCATCCTTTACCTCCTTCACCTCCACTTTCACCTCCACTTCTACCACCTGCACCACAGCCACCGCCGCTTCACTGCCTCTTCCACCACATCCAATACTGCCTCATCCTCCACTCACGTTCTCTCCACTCTGCCTCCCAACCACGCCCTCCTTCCATCACTCTTTGCCACGCCTATCCATCTCCCTCACATTTCCCTCTTCTCTGGTCTTTATAGCACAGAGATAAAGAAACAAATTAAACCTCTTATTCTTAACATACATCTGTGCTCTACTTCTATTTCAAAGAACTTTATTTAAGTTTTCACGAGTTTTTATGATGTGTTTATGGTCCTAGAGACGGATTGATGAGATTTCTACATGATTAACTGAAGAAACACTATTGAAAAACCCGCCAATGGTCTGGAAAATAGTCGTGATGACCTAAATATCGTTAGTCTCAGATTTATGACCATTTGTATCCATGTAACGCTATAATGAAATCCAAAAGCAAGGTAAAAAGAAATAAAGACATTTTTCCCTCCTAGATTCATGAAGTACAGGTGTCTACGTAACTATGTAATGCTCACCTTGCAAGGAATACTGGTTCGATACTCTCTCTCTCTCTCTCTCTCTCTCTCTCTCTCTCTCTCTCTCTCTCTCTCTCTCAGATGGTATTTATAAAGCCACACACATTTC
>CM035182.1:12402-17402 GCA_020233015.1 Callinectes sapidus | reverse complement strand
TCCTCCTCCCTTTTTTTCACTCCCTCTTCCTCCTGCGTGCATTCCATCTCTTTATTGCTGCATTTTCTTTCATTTTCCTTCCGTTCCCTTCATTACTTTCCATTTGTAATTTCTCTAGCACTACATTCCTCCTTCGCCCCCTCCTCTCCCTCTCTCTCCTTCCCCTGCTGGCCACAATATTACAGAGGGGAGTCTCGTTTCCAGCATTCGGAATATACTTCATTCAATTTACCTCCCCTCAAAGTGTCGCAGAAACCACGCCAAGGGATTTAGATGATGGAGTAATTGCTGCCCTACGACTGTTAAGTGCCTGTTGGAGCAGTAAAGGTGTGCTTCCTAGAGTCGTAAAGTCACTCGTTCTCTTACTCTCTCTAGGCCTAGTGGTGGTGGTGGTGGTGGTGGTGGTGGTAGTGGTGCTGGTGGTAATTTTAAGACATTTTCGTGATATATTTCTAGACTTTGCTTTTGGGTTGTGTTCGTAAGACATTGGCACCTTCAGTAGTAGAAGTAGTAGTAGTAGTAGTAGTAGAGAGAGAGAGAGAGAGAGAGAGAGAGAGAGAGAGAGAGAGAGAGAGAGAGAGAGAGAGAGAGAGAGAGAGAGAGCGTCACAATCTAAAACTGACAAAGTAACAAAGAAAAAATTAAAAGAAACAGTAGAAAATAATGAAAAGAAAAAGAAAATATTAAAACAACAACGAACCAATAAACAAAAATAATCACAACAACAATAAAGTTAAATAAAAACAAAGAAAACGGAAACGCAAGAAAACCAAGACAACGAAGCAAAATAAGAGGACACAAAAACGAGAACGAAGACGAGAGAGAGAGAGAGAGAGAGAGAGAGAGAGAGAGAGAGAGAGAGAGAGAGAGAGAGAGAGAGAGAAGGTGGACGTGCTTATACCTCGTCCCAGGGCAGCCCACCTGAGCCCCGGGGATCACCTGCTTCGTGTTTACTCCCGCCGCAGCAGGTAAGGCCCCTGTGTGGATCCCCTGGGGACTGGAGGTGCTACATAAAGTGGGTCACGCGGGGCGGCGGGCGAGAAGGGGCGCAATGAAACCAGGAAGCGTGATGTGAGCGAGTAAAGATCGTAAAAGTTACCTTAGTTAAAGAAATGAACAGAGAGAGAGGGGGGCGGCGAGGGAGACGACTATGACGACGACCAGGATAAGGAAGAGAAGAATAAGAAGGAGGAGGAAGAGAAAAAAAAAAAGAGGAGGAGGAGGAGGAGAAGGCGGAACCGAGGCTGGCTTTACCGGGAATACAGGAGATTTTTCTTGCTGGGAGAGAGTGATATTTCTCGGAAAACAATGGAGTCTATCCCCTAATGCAGAGCGTCAAAAGAAATGAGCATCAAAAACCTACTTACTTCCTAAAACAAATGAACATCGGGCGAGTGACACCAGGTGAAGGGAGGGATTCACAGCGGAACAATGAAGGAGACAGAAAGACGATACGGCGCACTGTTCTCCCAGGCAAAGATCCTTTCTCCTTTCTCCGGCAAGACAATGGGGACTGATCAGAGAGAGTTTGCTATGCGTCCTATTAAAGGGAAGTGATCTTTTGTGGCGACCAGCGTATCTATGTGTGGATGGGGGAAGAAGAGCTATACTAATACTAATGCTGATATACCGGTTTCAGGAAAGGTTTGGGCTCAGTACCTATCGACATGTCAGCTTGTGGCCAATGCTTAGCTGGGGTTGAAGAGAAAGCACCACCAATCTCACCAAGTAACCGCTGTGGGTCAGGATCGAACTCACGCCATCACCGCCACGAGTCGACCACTTTACCACTGAGCTACCTTGTCCCCTCTTGATTCTACTGCGTATTGGGGAGTATAGGCGAGATTAACCCCTTCAGTACTGCGATACATTTTTATATCTATTCTGTTTATTATTTATTGATTTTATACAGCCTCGAAAACTCATGTGGGGATTGTAATAGTAACTTTCTGACCTCCATAGACCCTTCCTAATGTCAATAAAATCATCTTATCATACCCCAAAGTCGTAATAGAAATTTGCATTCTCATATTTATTCTACTTATTATTCATCGATTTTATACAGCTTCAAAAACTCATGTGGGGACTGAAACAGTACATACTCAAGCCATTAATCTTGTGACCTCCATAGACCCTTCCTAATGTCAATAAAATCATCTTATCACACCTTAAAATCATAGCAGAAATGTGTCCCAGTACTGAAGGGGTCAAGGGAGGTTAAAAGGTGGCTGTGGTGGAGTACTGCTAAGTGTTTAATGAACTGAATGATGGATGAGCGATAAAATGAACCAACCAGACTTACCTCCTGATTAATTTAATGCTTATAGGCCTAGTGACTGTCGGACTGAAAGGTGAATTAAACAATAGACCGAATGAATGATAGACGGACGCCACCGATCTGTTGATAAACCGAACGATAAACAAAACAATGAATAAGATAACTAATAGATCAAATAACCAATAAACCGGATAATGAACCGATCGATTAACCAATAAACCGAATAATTAACGAACCGATAAACCGACAAACCGAACAAATAACCGTTAAACCGAACAATAAACAGATCGAATAACCAATAAACTGAATTATTAACGAACCGAACACAAAACAGATCAAATAATCGTTAAACAGAACAATAAACGAACCGATAAACTGAACAATTACCGAAACGAACAATCAATAACGGGAACAATAAATAAATGAAATGACCAATAAACCGAATAGAGACGAACCGAACAACCGATAAAATAAACCGAACGAAAACCAACTGATAAACTTAACCAAATCCAATAAACAGACACGACAAACCGAATTAAATACAAATAAGTAAATAAATAAATAAACAAACACGACAAATAGAAACCTTACCGAAATAAAATAAAAAAAAGAAACATAACACACTCACGCACACAATCCCTCACGCACATCACTATAAGTACATATATACAAACACGCACACGCCAAACAGAAAACGGAGAAGCGATATATTAATGAAAACGGGACGGTGGGTGACTGGCCTGGCTGGTTGGGGGAGAGAGAGAGAGAGAGAGAGAGAGAGAGAGAGAGAGAGAGAGAGAGAGAGAGAGAGAGAGAGAGAGAGAGAGAGTTAGGTTGGGAGGAGGAATAATAATAATAGCGGTGATGGAAAAGCAATCTAGTGTATGAGCTGCTATCCTGTCCAGACTCACATCCGCCCCTTTTGTCCTCCGCGGCTGTCTGCTTCCTCGCTCCCAGGATTTTCATGCACGCGTATTATCATAATGTACTCCGTGGAAGGAAGGAACCACGCACTTCGCTTCTTTTGTTTCTGTCTTTCCCAGCTTCGCGATTCTGTGTCATAGTCTCTCTCTCTCTCTCTCTCTCTCTCTCTCTCTCTCTCTCTCTCTCTCTCTCTCTCTCTTCCTTTTTTTTATAGTTTTTTTTTTTTTTTTTGTTTTTGTGTGTTTTTTTTTTTTATTTGTTTCTTCCTCTTCTGTTTTGTGTGGGTTTTTTTTCTTCTCTTTCTTTTGTTGTTTTTTTTTATGTTTCTTGTGTTCTTTTTTTTCTTATTTTTTTTTTTTTTTTTTTTATGCTCCGTGTGACAAAGTGCTTCAAGAAGACACTTTTTATTTCTGGATTAAAGTTCTCTCTCATCTCTCAGTCTCTCTCTCTCTCTCTCTCTCTCTCTCTCTCTCTCTCTCTCTCTCTCTCTCTCTCTCTCTCTCTCTCTCTCTCTTGTTTAGTTGTTTTTATTTTTGTTATTTTATTTTGTTAATCTACTTTTCTCTATTTTATCATAATTCGTTAATCTATATTTTTTTCTATCGTGTTCTTATCTTCCTTATAACTATGATAACTTCCTTCGTATTATCAGTACTACATTATTTTTTTTTTCATCTTCTTCTTCCTCGTATTTTCATAATTTCCATGAATACCTAAGTTTACAGTAATTCCTCCCCAAAAATAGCAGTTTTCTTTGCTATCGAACTAGTGTAAAACATAACTGTGAAGATATACATATAGATTCATACATTTAATAGCCATCTACACATGTCGAGTTATTCACACATTTTTACACTATTCATTCAACTTCACTCCAATATCGCACTTTTTTCACATGTACATACATATCATTTTTTTATCATTTCACCCTCAATACAAACAAAAAACTCCGTGACTGTCTCCTCTGTCACCCTGTCTTTCTTCTACCAACCCTCACTCACTCACCCTTGTCTTTGCACACTCCCTCCCTCTCTGTCTCCCTCTCTCCCTCCCTTCCCTACTGCTTCCCTCCTCCCCTTCCTGCCTCTTATCGCCCTCAACTCAGCCTTCCCGTGTTTGTTCTTCGTGTTGAAAAATAGGGGCGAATATTTGGTCTCTGAGGCGCCAATGGAGGGTTGTAGCGGCAGGCAAGGCGTTAATGGTGCAGGGCAAGTGGGGGTGTGTATGGAAAGTTGAGGTTCTGTTCTGGTTAAGAAGGGGACTGGGAATACAACACTAACCTGAATGGTATAGTGTGGGCTTTCAGTGAGGTTAGTTCCTGAAAAGGTGATGGTGGTGCAGGGCAGGGTTGTACTGTTATTCTGGTCTAGATAGTGAGAATTTATTGAACTAGAAAGAACTTGAAGCCTCTGGTCGATAGACTGATGTAGGTAAGGGAAGTCGGCAAATTAGATCCTACCTTAAGCTAATCTAGATGTTATACTGTGGGATGATTTTGTGGACTTTGCAATTTTGATTTATCTCTTTCCAGGTGAAATTGATTAAAGAAAATGTTAATGTATATTTATTCTTTGTGCTCGTATTACATTAAGCATTCAATTTCATCACCACAATTCATCAACCTTTCCCTTTTATTCCATTTACCTATCTGCCATTTGAATTTACATCACATTTCTTCTTTTTCTATCTTTTTTCAACTCCATGGTCAATCTCCCCATGAAAAAAGTAATCACTCTCTTATTTACCCAGCTAACAACATGCCTTTGTCCTTCTTTGCTAGAATTTCACGTATCCTTGA
>CM035181.1:34853526-34861168 GCA_020233015.1 Callinectes sapidus | reverse complement strand
CGGCTCTCCTCTTTCCTCTCCCAAAGCTTGTGAGTATAAGAGAGAACAGTAGAGATAAGTAGAGATAAGGAGAGGAGACACTGGAGATAGACTTGTAGTGGTTATGTTAGTCTATATGGTGCATTGGTAGAGATAAGTGATAAGTGTGTTAGTTAGTGTTGACGGTGATAACAGATTTGGAGAGTAAGAGAGGGAGAGAGAGAGACAAATAGATAGATAGATTAAGAGGTTGTTAGTAATTCTGACTTATTGTTTGTGTATCTTGAACTTATTTGGTGTGTTTGTTTGTGTGTGTGTATGTGTGGGTTGTGGTTTTTTGTGTTTGTTTTATATATATAAATGTGTTTGTTGGTGTTCGTGATTCAGTGTTAGTTAAAAGAAATTAGAATCAATACTTACATATATATTTTTTTTATCTAGCTCTCTCCTTCTCCCTCTCTGTCACACGCATCTCTCTCGCCTGTCTTCGTAAAGTTGACAAGTAGAGGAAAAGGTGTGAAAGTGTAGCTGTGCTGGTGAAACAGGATGCCTTCAGCTTACCTGGCTCACCTTTGCTACCCCCTCCCCCCCTTCCCTTCTCCCATACCCCCCCTCCCCTCCCAATGCACTCTCACCTACACCGCCGCCCTCCCCCAATGTTCCCCCTCCTCACCCTTACCTTAGTATTGCCGCCAAAGTGTGTATGAGAGAGAGAGAGAGAGAGAGAGAGAGAGAGAGAGAGAGAGAGAGAGAGAGAGAGAGTGAGAGTGAGTGTGTTTGTGTATGCTACAGGTTGTTATTTCACAGGTGGCTCCTTGTTTGTTTGTTTGTTTGTTGGATTGGATGTTTGTTTAGTAAGGAACATAACCCTTTCTTAGAGTTAATGTTGCTGTTGCTGTTATTGTTGTTATTGCTGTTGTTGTTGTTGTGGTTATTGTTGTTGTTGTTGTTGCACTAGTTGAGGTAACACGGAATACCTTGGAGAGCAGGTGTCATTACTGTGTTATTAGTGGCACTTGTTACACCTGCCTAGCGTACATGCCTCACCTGTGTGTATGCGCGTGTATGTAGATTAGGTGTACACACATGCAGGTGCACATATATAGAAGTACGCACATACATACATACATACATCACTTCTGTTCATATTTATCACCCGCCTTTTTTCTCGACCTTGTGTGTGTGTGTGTGTGTGTGTGTGTGTGTGTGTGTGTGTGTGTGTATGTGTGTGTGTGTAGCAGGAACATCTGTGCACACACACACACACACACACACACACACACACACACACACACACACACACACACACACACACACACACACATGGCCACTGTATTTAACTAATCACTGGTGGAAGATGATGATTTAATTCACCAACATGTATACTGCACACCTGCTGTACACCTGTCCACGCTCCCAGGCCTTCTACCACACGCCAACACCACACCACACTTGCACAGTCCAAGGATACACCAAAGCTGCCTTACCACACACCCTCACACTTCACACAACAATTTCAATCTCAGGATCATATAACCACACTTGCAATAGGATAATTTACTCACAAACCTGCAAATGGTCAGATATCTCATTCCTACACCTGAAAAATGCCACTCTGTATAGGCTGTATTTAGGAACGCATTGCTATCCCACCAAGACTACTTTCCAAGGTCACAGAGATGATCCACAGGGTTTTCAAGTGTGTTTCTTCAGTTGATGATCTATAAATCTTGTCACTGTCTCCCTAGAACTGTAAAAATACCTTAAAAACTCGTGGGATTTTGAATAAAGCCTTGTGAAATAGTGGGGGTTAAATGGAGAAGTGTTTGAGAAGACGAGCTTATATCCACACAGTTTTAGAACACCATTTCACACCCAAACAAACCTCACAAACCTATAAATAACCAATTGTATCCCTCACACCTGTCAAAAATCAAGTATTACCCGGGTATTTCACTTCACACCTGCATAATTCAACAGAAAGGCACAAACACTCCACTACACACACACACACACACACACACACCTGTTCCCAGCCCACTCAGATGCAATAGCCCTCCCTCCCCCTTCCCCTCCCTGCACACCTGCACGAGACAAGTATTAAGTCACCTGTCACACCTGATTAATTACCACCTATTTTTCGATGCACACCTGGCCGTGGGATTTGAGGTAGTTGATTTAAAGAGGTGTTGTTAGTGACCTTAATGATGTTTCTGTGTGTTGTTGTGGTTCAGTTGATGATAATTTAATTCACGATATGATTCATTTATTTTATTTGATTTTTTTTTGGGGGGTAGATGGTTTTGTTAATAATTTGTCATTGTTTTACCGTGCATTTATTATGAGGTGTTTCAATAGTATTTTTTTTACATATATTTTTTTGGTTTATTATGTATAGTTTGTAGTATTTACCGTTAGTATACATTTACAGTAGATGTATACATATTTTTTTCAGACGTTCGCCTTTGAGCATTTCTATTTTATGTATAAGTTGTTATATTCATGTTTCCATTTATGCATAATCTATGTTTTCATTTATATACATAGTATTGATACATTTGATACATGCATTTCATTATGAATCTCTTATATGTATGAATGCATTGATGTATCCATGTCGTGTGTAGGAGTGAGTTAGTATGTATATCACCTATGGATTTGTATACATTGATTTCACTTTATTTTTGGCTATGCATCTGTGTCTATTTAATACAGGAATTTATTTGTTGATTTACCTCGACTTTTATCCATTTTTAATTCCTTAATTTATAAGTAACAGGCGAGGATATCCATGAATATATTACTGGATGTTTTCCTTCAACATTTATTTAATTTTCATCATCCATTTATTATTCATTATAATCTAGGAAACGAAATTGACTTATTGTCTTGATATTCACACCGACGGGACTGTGTGTGTGTGCGTGTGTGTGTGTGTGTGTGTGTGTGTGTGTGTGTGTGATGGTGATGAGGTGTTTGTATGCCAAATTATCATAAACTGACTACCGGAATTGTGTGTGTGTGTGTGTGTGTGTGTGTGTGTGTTGTGTGTGTGTGTTGTGTGTGTGTGTGTGTGTATGTGTGTGTGTGTGTGTGTGTGTGCAGTGCAGTCGTAGAAAACAAGCCACTCCTGCCACACTCAACTGATTCTAAACGATCATAATATGAGCTTCGCTATTGCTGAAATGGAGAGAGACAGAGAGAGAGAGAGAGAGAGAGAGAGAGAGAGAGAGAGAGAGAGAGAGAGAGAGAGAGAGAGAGAGAGAGAGAGAGAGAGAGCGGGTTATCTTACATGTTTGCAAGTGTTTTCTTTGCTTTATGGTGTGGAATGAAGGACGTCAAGAAAGGAATAAGAAGCTTTCCCTTATCACCTGGTTCACTTCTTTTCATCTGTCCTTTTATTGATATTTTCAGGTATTTTATTGATTTCATGTTGTGGTGCTATGCTATTTTATCTCTTTTTGTGCTGTGTGACTCATTTCTTTCTCTCGTTATTTCATCGTCTGTCGTATTTTTGTTCTTTCTGTTTCTGCATCTTCTTCATTTCACTAACTTATGGTGTTATGGTATCTCTTTTCATATTATGTGACTCATTTCTTTATTTATTTTATTGTCTGTCGTATTTTTTTCTGCACCTTATTCGATTGCTTAATTTATGGTGTTATATCGTCGTCTCTATTCAAAACAGTCATTGTTTTTATTTTCTCTCTCCTTTTCGTCTCCGATTCAATTCTTAACGTGAAGATACATTTTTATTCTTATTCTTTTCACACATGATTTCTCTTCCGAATATGTAGGACACATTTATCATGGCTTTCCTGACTCACTGCAATCTGCAATCATTTATCTTCCTTCAGATATTCTTTTGCACATATAAGTATTATGCACATTTCACCTTTTTGCTCTTTATTGTTGCAGTTTGATTTCTCTTTCATGCATGATCGTTTTTCAAGGTTATGTAGATCTTACAATAGTGTTTCTCTCCCCCCTCCTCACCCACCACCCCATCACAGCCCTCCCCAGCCATGGAGGGCATGCCGTATGACTTCCAGTACGGCGTACAAGACCCGGAGAGCGGCAACACCTTCAGCCACGTGGAGAACAGTGACGGCAGGACCACGCAGGGAGAGTACCGCGTCCTGCTGCCTGACGGACGCACCCAGGTGAGTGTGTTGCTGTTTCAACCCTTCGATAGACGGGGAATGACAGACTACCGCTTATTTTTTTCTTTTGAGCCTTTCATATTGGACGATTTTACTGAGTCATAATAATATTTCAGTTAATGAAAGCTTGCACATTATTTCTATTGCTGTCAGTGCTTCTAAAATTTTACTCTAGACTTGTAACGGACAGTCCTGCGGAACATCAGTCTTGGCATTGTAAATGGTTCATTAAAACTGACCAGAAGCACTTGAAATTTCCAAGTGTTTTCCTTGAGAAATTACACTTGTCTTCGTTTAGTGAGTGAATACAGAATTTTTCCCCATCAGAATCACTTTTATCTGTTTCTGTGACTCCACTACCTGACTAAGGTCTCGTCCAAACCTCTCCCTCCACTCGTTTGTCAGCTGCCACACTATTCCAGGCCACTCCCAGCAACACTACTTACTTTTTCTTTTCGTCTTGTTCTCTAACGATCATGCTGTTTTCGCCTTCTCACCCTTTCATTCAGTTACTTTCATTGTTGATTTATTGGTTGGCCTTTGTTTAGTGCTGCCACATTGGTACATCCACCCAAACACTGGACATCTCTAGCTCTAGCTCTGTCGTTGCGAAGTCTTTTCTTTCTATCTTTGTTACGAGACTTGACCGCCGCCTTTCAGCACCACCACAGTTCCCCCTGGAGGCGTGGAAAACTACGTGTGACTCGCTGAGGGGTGAAACTATTTATGCATTGAGGTCACATGAACAATACGTCTAAATACAGAGAGACTGACCTGTTACCTCCCTCCATCAAATTGGCGTTTTCTCCATCTGCAAAGCCCTTCTCTAGTGACTTTGTTCCATCCTTCATCAACCATTATCCTACTCCTTCCTTCGTCCTTCGCCTTTCTTCATCAAACCGGCCCTTCCTCCTTTTGTGTTCTCCTTAAGCCCGTTTCTTCTCTCTTCCTTCATCTCCCACAACCCTTCCTTACTGAACACGATCTCTCCTCCCTCAACACCATCCTTCGTCCATCAATTCAGCTATTTCCTCCTTCACTCTGCCTTTCTTTCATTACTAGGGTCTTCCTTCCATTATCTCCACCCTTTTCTCCTTCACCCTGGCCATTCCTCCTTCACTCTGGTCTTTTCTCCTTCACTCTGGCCTTTCCTCCATCATCAGGGCTTTTCCTCCATCATCTCCAGCCTTTCCTCCTTCACCTTGTCCATTTCTCCTTCACTCTGGTCTTCCTTCCTTCACCCCGGACCTTCCTATATCATCCTCATCGTTCTTCATCATCCAGGCTCTTCCTCTATACATCTTCCTCCGTCCCTCTGTCACCTGTCACCCCCTCTCTCCCCACTACCCACTCCATCACCACCGCTCCTTCCCTCAGGTGGTGACCTTCTACGATAACGGCGGTGGCTTCAATGCCGATGTCACCTACATATAGAAGGGACCCCCATACGAGCACCTCACCTCACCGTGATACGACCATCCCACCGCGTCGCTCCCACTGTATATCTATCCGGTCTCCACCAGCCTCACTCCAGCTTCAACCCAGTTTCACCCCAGCCCCGCCCGTCCTCGCTCTCGCCCTTCCCCACAGTAACCCGGCACCACCACACCAGCAGTCGAGAAAAGAACTTGAAGGAAATAGTCAGTCCCTTGCATGCCCTCTCTTGTGCCTCTTACTCTCCCTCTCTTCATTCTTATTCCCTCCCTCTCTCTCTCTTCTTTCCTCTCCTCTCCTCTCCTCCTCTTACCTTCAATCGCTACGTAATTAAGTGTACATACGAGAAATTCGATTTAACTACATTATATTTATGTATTATAGAGGTAGTTTGATAAAGATTACTTGCATTCAAAACTCATCGAAAAAAAACATATCAAGGAAAATATATTGATGTCACGTTTGCTTAGTCAATAAAAGAAAATCTGTAAAAAAGGTGCTAGCAATTTTAAAAACTCATTAAAAAATATGTATAGAAAGCTGCAGTATTTTTTGTATGCACCGCAGCTAGGGATGTGTGTGTGTGTGTGTGTGTGTGTGTGTGTGTGTGTGTACCATTTCACCAAAATCTAAGCCACATCTATGTTCCTCTATCTATTCTTTTTTTTTTATCTGAACCTTATTATTCTACTCATTTATCTCTTTTGCTCTCCTTTATATTATTTGATGATGAATTGCTATAGCTAATCTCACGTAATTCCACCGTGGACCATTGTTCGTCTTGTCCAGCGTGACAGCATCACCTTATCTGTGTTTACTGTACGATTCACCACCACCACCACCACCACCACCACCACCACCACCACCCCTACCTCTCTGTCTGCCGTGTGTTCAAAATAAATGGCATGTTATAGTGTTCAAATCTCTCCTTCTCATGGTATGTTTTGTGCTTCATACATTCTCTCTCTCTCTCTCTCTCTCTCTCTCTCTCTCTCTCTCTCTCTCTCTCTCTCTCTCTCTCTCACACACACACACACACACACACACACACACACACACACACACACACACACACACACACATTTTTACTTCAGCGTGTTCTTTTGCATCATTCAACATGTTGAAAATTCATCTGGAACATTCAGCTTACTAATATTATTAGCAAAAATGCTATCAGAATGTTTTTCTCTTATTAACTTTACAAAATATGCACAAGACAAATGTGTTCTGGCGTAATATAACATTGCAAATTCAAAGACACCATGCTTATCTTTTTCAATAGTAGAAAGTTATATGGAAAATAATCAGTAGAAAGTTATATGGAAAATTTGGAATTTTCATATAACTATCACCATCAGATACAAACAGCATAATGAAAATTGTTCGAAATTTTTCTTTTTTTGTTTTGTGTGTGGGCGGTAAAGAAGTAATTAGAAAATACAGGAAAGCCGAAGGGAATTGGAGGTAAGGCCTTGTTTCTTAATTCATTTTCGCGTTGTTGTTTTCATTAATTCGCTTTACTTTGACGTTTATGGGGTTATATATTGATTTTTCTATTGCCTATCTATGTTCTTTGCATATTACTTACTCGATTTCTTAGCTGTGTCAAGAAAACCATGGAAAAATTCGACTACTTTTACTCCGAGTGCCGGTAAACATGACTTACCGTCAGCTTTGTTCCTTCCACTTATTTCACGAGTGTTTTCTTTCGCCAATCAAATTTATTTGTGGCGTTTATGGGACTATGTATATTCCTCTATTGTCTATCTATGTTCTTTGCATATAACCTACTCGATTCCTTAGCTGTGTCAAGAGAAACATTGAAAAATCAATAACTTTTTGGCAGCTGTTAAAATAATATGCTAGTTCCAGGCCAGCCATGAGGGTGGGGTGTGGGGTGTCCGGGACGGAGGCGAGTCAGTGTGTTCTGGGGTAAGGGACGGGGAACTATACTGCGTTTAATCTATTGGAAAGACTCTGGTTGAACGGAAACGGACGATTTCTACCTGAAAAACAGTCTTTTTAAAGTAAATAACGGTATTTCACGATGTTTTCGACACTATAGT
>CM035181.1:34846026-34848526 GCA_020233015.1 Callinectes sapidus | reverse complement strand
TCTATTGAACTTTTAAGGAAACTTGCAAATTAGTGGGGTTTCTTTTTTAGTGGATTTGTTGCCTTTGTCTAGCATCCCCCCCTTAAAAAAATAAATGAAAAAATAAGTGGAGGTGTGGACGGGTGTTTCGGAATATTGTCTTTATAGTTTGCCATTAACTATTGCTCTGGGAGATCTACCCTGATGGAACTCCACTCTAATGAACTGTGGTAAAGATGTCACACATGGATATACGTCTCAATGATATGTTTTAATCGGGTATACTCTGGAACTCCCTACCTGCTTCTGTATTTACAACTTCCTATTTAAGAGGGAGGTTTCAAGACATGTATCCCTGTCTTTTGGCTAACTGTTTCGGACTTCTAAAGGGGCTGACCGATAAGTGGGATTTCTATAGTCTTCTGTTGCCCTTAGCCACTTTATCTCTCTTACATAAAAAAATCTATATATAAAGCATTCTTTTTCTTAGAATGGAACAAGGAAAAAAACTATGAGATGAATCATTGGTAAAGATTAGAAAATAAATAAAAGTTTTGCTGTGTGGTGGCAAATTACTGGATGATAAGCTTTACCTACCAGTAACGTACTCAAACATTTTTTTTTCCAGTACTTAACCCTTTCACTACCATGATGCGTTCTCATATTTGTTGTGCTGACTATTTGGTGATTTTATACAGCTGTAGAAATTTATGTAGAGATTGAAATAGTAAAGACTAGCCATTAATCTCCTGACCTCCAAAGATCCTTCCTAATGTCAATGAAATCATCTTATTACATCGAAAATTCATGGTAAAAACGGATCCCAGTACTAAATGGGTTAAGAAGGAACATGTGTCAAAAATATAGAATCAGCTGTCCCGGTATGAAACAAATCTACTTCCTCGTCCATTCATTTGTCTAATCTTTTAAGGCTCCCTAATGACTCACTGTTAACGATCTGGTCACTGAGTCCATTCCATTCATCCGCCATTCTATACAAGAACTAATTCCCTGATAAGTTTTATTTGAAACTATTTTCTTTAAGCTTGAAACTATTTTTTTCATGTACTCTTATTACTGATCCTGAATATTTTGCTTATTTCACCCTCGGTATATTATCTCCTATACTATTTAATCCCTTCATTGCTAGAACGCATTTTTATGTTCATTTTGCTTATTGATTTCCGATTTTAAATAGCTTTAGAAACTAATGTGAGAATTGAATTTGTACAGACTCTTCTGACCTCTATACGTAGACCCTTCCTGATGTCAAAGAAATCGCCTTATCACAGTAAAAACTCTTGGTAAAAAACATATCCCAATACTGAAGGGCTTAAAGAAAAGAAGTTAGTCGAATATAGCGAGCATAGATGAATAGAAATTAAAAATGAGTGAGTTGTGGTGAATGAGGGAGAGTTTCTTAGTTGTCAGTGGCGATGAATGACTGAAGTGCGTTACGTTGACTGATTCCTGACCGCGGCTGTAGAGTGCGTCGAGGTGCCATAGTGTGCTGTGCTGCTCTCCCGTCCATAGAGAGTGTGGGGACATCCTGGCGAGGGCTAAGCGGCAGAGAGAGAGAGAGAGAGAGAGAGAGAGAGAGAGAGAGAGAGAGAGAGAGAGAGAGAGAGAGAGAGAGAGAGAGAGAGAGAGAGAGAGAGATTGAGATAAGCACTGCGGCTGTGGTGGTGATTCAGTGTTAAGCCTTGATCAGGGAGTCGCGTTTTTTTCATTCTTTTTTTATTCATTTGTTCAGAGGCAAGGGCATACTTACTCCACTTGTTCCTTTACCTTCGATGATATTGCAAATTTTAACACACACACACACACACACACACACATACACACACACACACACACACACACCACACCACCACCACCACCACCACCACCACCACCACCACCACCACCACATACCAGACGCTCCTCACTCTCCAGGCATTCCCTCCACTACACAGCCTCCCAGCATCCACTCCAGCCTCCGCAACACTTCTTGAAACCTTAACACCTTCAGTACTGGGACGCATCTTCAAATTAATTCTGCTTATTGTTTGTCGTTTTTTATACAATATCAGAAACTTATTTTGGGGATGAAGATACTACGGGTTTAAGCCATTAATCTTCTGACTTCCATAGACCCTCCCTAATGTCATTAAAATCGTCTAATCACACCCAAAATTCGTGAAAAAAAAGTGTCCCCAGTAATGAAAGGATTAAACACTCCACCATGACTCGCCAATACAGCACAGGGACAGGGATACGAAAGCACAGTGTTTCATTCCTTTTTATTATGAAATTACTTATCTCACAAAATATAATAATAATAGCAATAATAATGATAATATAAATACTTTAAGAATAATCATCGTAATGAGCGCAGTCATTATTACCTGGGAGAGTTTGGAAGCGCAGGAGGAGAGAGAGAGAGAGAGAGAGAGAGAGAGAGAGAGAGAGAGAGAGAGAGAGAGAGAGAGAGAGAGAGAGAGAGAGAGAGAGAGAGAGCGAGAGAGAGAGAACGAGAGAC
>CM035181.1:34780211-34792682 GCA_020233015.1 Callinectes sapidus | reverse complement strand
GGTGGTGGAAATGGAACAGCTTAGGTCATATAGCACCACTAGGGTTAACAGGAGAACGCTACATCTCCCACTGGGCAATAGGTTTGGCAAGGATTCGAACCCGGGTCGCCAGCACCGGAGGCCCAAGATGAGCCGCCTTAACCAACTATACCACCCAGCCCCCTGGTGGTGGTGGAGGGTATTATCCGTTCCATGTTGCAGTTATAAATCAAGTGAATATCCACTCCTCCGTCGTCATCTTCGTCAGTATCGTCACATCATTTGCCTTACGAGTTTTGTGGTCGAGAGTTAGTTATCTTTTTTTTTTTTTCACATGTTTTGCAAGGTGGCGGAGAGAATGTGACTTAGTAACTGCTACACGCGTTATTCCATAAAAGACTTTTACTTTGTTTCATAATTATCAGATTAGCATGGGAAAAATATGTATTATATTAACGGGAAGGTTAATGTGAAACTTATTACAGTCGTTTTATTAACATTTCATTGCTCTTAAGTCTGCATTTACTCACGCTTTCAATTAACTATGTATAAATTTGCAGGTAACTAGTTAGATTGTTTAATTGAATAGCACGTAACTTGTTGATAATAAGCAGATAGCCAGCTAGATAGTTAATAGGTAACCATCTAGATAGTAAGAGAGTAGCTAGTTAGCTAGTATGTAACAGGCGAGATAGTTAGCCGGAAGTTGGATTTTGGAGAAGAAAGACAAAGGATACAAAGAAAGAACAAACAACGATACCACTATTGGCCCTCACTAGATTGTCTGTCTGTCCTAAATAAAGTATGTAGGACAGTAAACTTGAAGGCTCCTCCCCACCACCACTTCCAGCCGTTGTCAGCCTAAACACCATGAAAAAGCTGTGTGGAAATTTGCATAAGAATGATAAAATTAGCATCAACTTCAACAACATCCTCAAAAAGACTTGGACTGATTTCCACTATACCTCTTACATTTGAATTATTGAATGTGACAATAAAGACTTCGATATTACACTAGGCTTGTGGCATAGAGGCTGTTTTAGTAATTTTTCGACGGGAGAGGAAGCGCATTTTTTGGCAACTCAAGGTGGTATCATGTCACTTTGTTTATTACTGCCCCCGTAATTAAACGACCCCATACTACCATTCCTATTCACCCAACCATCGCCTCTCCTCCAGCACTTCACCTTTCCACCTCTCCCCACACCCGCGCCCCAAGAGAGAGAGAGAGAGAGGACCGCCACTCACTACTCACACCCACAGACACACACCATTTACTAAACTCATTACCGTGTGTCTGTAACTTCCTCATCATTACACACTTCGTAAACCTAACCTTTTCCCTGTTTCTTTGCATCCTTCACCTCCTCTTTCTCCTCCTCCTCCTCCTCCTCTTCCTCCTCCTCCTCTTCCTCCTCCTCCTCCTCCTCCTCCTCCTCCTCCTCCTCCTCCAGCAATCCCACGCCGAGGGTAGGAATGAGATAAGAGATTTGGGAGGATAATTGTGGAAAGAGAAAGGAGGAGGTACAAAGTTGGATAGGACAAAAGAAGATGCAATCAGAGAGGGAGAGAAAGAGGGGGAGGAGGTGGTTTGTGGGAGAGGGGTCACACCAGGTAGCTATGCAGAGGCCAGGGGAGGGAGGGAGGTGAAGGTCAACGAAGATTATACGTTCTTACCACAAATCTCTCTCTCTCTTTCTCTCTCTCTCTCTCTCTTTCTTTTCTTTTTCTTTATTTTACATTCTCGTTTAAGGACTTGACACTTTTTTCTCAACTTGTTTTTCTTGTTACCGCTTTTGCTGCTGCTGCTGCTGCCGCTGCTGCTGCTGCTGCTGCTGCTGCTGCTGTTATTTATTTTTTCATATTTATTCATACTACTACTACTACTACTACTACTACTACTACTACTACTACTACTACTACTACTACTACTACTACTACTACTACTACTACTACTACTAGTATTACTATGTATGAGTGTGTATTATAGAATGTAAAAATGAAAAATACCTATATTATTTAGTGATGCTTAACTTGATCTGACTATAATCTCTGGAAAAAGTTATGTATCGTTGTTGACGTTTGTTTGTTTGTTTATTTTTAGAAATCCTTGCCTCGCTTTTTTTCGAATAGAATATTTTGTAGATGTTTTTATTATTTTTTTTTATGCTCACTCCTCGGTGGTTAGATTTTTTTTCCTGTTCTCTCTATCACTTCGCAATGATGTGCTTCTATCAGTGTTTGCATTTTAATCATCAATTCTTCAATGCAAGTTTCCAGACTCTGCATCACTGATTCTATGTTGGATTTGTTTGAAAACTTCTACTTGTTGCTTTTCTTTGCATTCTTGTTCCTCTGCCACCTCTGCTTCCTCGTCTTTCTCTACTAAGACAACATTGCACTCAGATGTGAGCGGTGAAAGGTTTAGAGGAAGGCCACGCTTGGAAATAGTGAATTGTGTGATGAGAGTAGTGAATGAGAGAGGAATTACTTTGTATAAGAGTGTCTGTGCGTGATGGAGGTGAAAGGAGAGCGACGGTGGTGGGTGGTAATGATGTTCTCTCTTCGATCCCTGGGAGAGTGTGTGGGTGCATCCAGCAGGGCCGCTGGTTGGGGTGCGAGACATTCCATAGGAAGTAAAACTATATTCAGGATTAATGTTTATTATCGTATATTTGCAATTTAAAACCCAGTTCAGTCAAGATGTCAAGAAATAGTTCAGAATTTTTAAAAGTTTGTAATTTTTATCACCTCAACCTTGATCAGTCCATAACAGGTATAGACTTGTGTGTCGTGCTTAACCTTTTGGAATGCTAATAGAATAGCATAGCACTATATCATATTGACTATAATTACATTGAACAATTCTGCTTTTGGAAAATTAAGCTACAGGGGCTTTGACTTCTTGTTTACATCTTACTGTCTGTGCTTTGCACAACCATATATAAAATGTAAACTTAAATCAGTCTCATTAGTGTGAGGCGAAGACCGTAGTAACAGTGTTTAAAAATAGTCATCATTGTAGTGAGGATGAGTTTATTTAGTTTTGTTTTCATCGCTCTCTCCATTCGAGTTTTTGTATTGGCCTCGAGTCGAGCCGGTCATCAAGTACACGTAAACAGTGTCTGTCACATTTATACTAACAATAAAACTTGCTGCCACACTGGCGTCTTATGAGTGATTAGGTCAGTGTTACTTAGTGTGGTGCGAGACGGTTAGGGAAGGCTTCACTGTTCGTCCTTTCATTCTTTCTGTAAAACAATGAAAGAATACAGCGCGCCTTCCTCATGATACTGCCGTCGCGCCACACTGTGTCCGTGTTCTCCACTTCCTCCGCCAAGTGCAGCAGCGCGTCAGTCACTCCAAAGGTTCATTTTTTAAGCTTCGTCAAGAGATTGATCGGGTGAAAAGAGGGCGGGACCCAAGGCGAAGGGCGAGTGCTTGTTGGTGGCGAGATAGTAAGTGCCCTCCAGGCTGCAAGGAAAGGAAACAAAACACTTTCCATAGATAGGCAAATGCAATAGAAAACTATGAAGGAAACTATTACTCAGTCCAAAATTAGTTGATTGTCGTCGTTTCTGGAATTGAATATTGTCTTCATTATTGCACAGTTAACCTTTGCTGCTAATTACTTGAATATGTATGATGCTGATTACCTGGGGATTGTAACACTGGGCTATGATGTATTGTGCTGTTCACTCGCAATGAATCCGTAATTTGGTTAATTTTACGCTAATCATTTGTCATGGAATGGATAACGAATAATGAACGAGTGATTGTAACGAAGTTAATTAAAGTACTTGATTTCTTTCGGATTTCAGAAGCTATTTAGAGCATCATATAAAGTAACACAAATTCTCACCACACCGTACTGAGGCAGCTGTGTGTTGCTGCATTCTAAACATGTGGCGGCAGAGTGCTTCAAAATTCTCGTGTCAAGTATTTGCTGATAGCTTTAGTCAAATTGTTTTCTTCGTTCTATTTGCTGCAATCTTATTAAAAAATATAAAAAAATCGAAAATCAACTGCTAATATTTGCCTCAAACAATCATCAGTTCACAAATACATCTCAACTGAACTCACCCAGAAATCCACTCTTATCCCGCCCCAGCTCACCTGCGGTCCACGTGGAAGCCCATGTTGAGGCAGCCCTGGCCACACGAACTACAGGCGCCCTTCTTGTAGGCGTCCCAGTCTTTGCAGGGGCGAGACATGAAGGGAGTCTTGCCATTGATGCTTTCTATCCAGTACTCATGTGACTTGCCGTGACTACACCCGCCTGCCGGAGACATTGGCGTCATGACAAAGGGATAGTAGAGATTGGGACGAAACAAGTGAAGAAAGAACGAAATAAAAGAAAGTAAATGAAACTTTTGAAAAAGTTATTGAAAATAAAGGAAAGAAGGTGTGAATGGATGTGAGAAAAAAAAATAAAGATTGTGAAGAAAATGTGAGAAGTTTTAAAAATGAAGGGGAAGAACAAAATTAATGTGGTCTTCAAAGTCCAATAGAAGAACAAACCTAAAGACACACAAGGAGTGAATTTTTGCATCAACAAAGTAGTTCTGGAGAGCCAAGGCACACGAGACAAGATGCACGCAGCGGCCACCAACCAGCACTCACCCGTCAGTAGGTCCGTCCAGGCGCCTCCGATGGTGCAGCCCGGCTGGTGCCTCCCACCGTTGGGGAAGAAGTCCACGTGACCACTCTTGGTCGTGAGCCCCACGCAGCCCTGTTGTAAAAGAAAGAGAACAGTTACGTGACGAACGCGAGTTGACAAAGTAAGGGAAAAGAAATGTAAAGGATCACATTACCAGGAATATGAATACCAGCAGTAAGGAATTGCAGTATGAAGGCAGCATATACAAAAGACACAGTGAGAGAGAAGTACAGCGAATGAAGAAGAATGGGAAAAGGTAAAAAAAAATCTAAAAGAACCAGAAAGGAGAAAAGAATCGGTATAGTAAGGAGGAAAATAAGGAAAAAACTAGCACGATAAGATGAAAAGTATAAGAAAATAGAAAAGGTTAGAAATACAGAAAATAAAATGGTGAACAAGTACCTGGCGTTGTTCCCTTACCATAATGCCATAGTTTTATTGAGTTATTGAGAGTTTTATTGAGTTATTTGTTCAGTCTCAAAACGCTTATTATTGTGACTCCATGGCTATTTCAATATCTTTTTTCCATTAGATTCATAGAGAATGGCATTTTTTTTCCTCCAGTCTTTGTATCTTTGGTCTCGTTAAAGATCAAATTATAGCCAAAATTATTAAAACTTGCACACTCATCTCTCCCCGCCATTACATCAAGGCAATATGTGCATCGAATGTTTGAATAGGCTTCTAAGTTCCACCAACCCATCCACCCACTGGTTCCACCCATCCATACCCCCGCAGCACACCACTGCCTCCTTACCCCCACTATGCCGCCGCCGTTCGTGTGGATTATCTGCACGAAATCTGCGTCGCTCTTGTCAAGGCGAGACGATTCAGGCGTTTCGTAGAACCAGGGGCCGGCTGGGTCCATGCCTGGCGTGAGAAGGATGGAGGTGAGGGCGACATGGAGTGTAAAAGGTCGTATTAAATATGTGAGGGAGGTGCAGGTGTAGTGATGGAGAAGAGATGTGTTGTTAATGGACGACGGTAGTGATGTAGTGGTGGTGGTGGTGGTGGTGTAGAGGTTGAGCTTTAGCCATGGACGGGGAGTGGTATGTTGGTGTCACAAGAGTTTTCTCTTAAAAATATTCGTCTATCATTATAAAGTACAGAAAAAAAATAATAAATCTGAGACCACTTTGGCACAAAGTTGTAGAGTGTACCAGTGAAGGGAATTAAATCATGATCAAGTCAGGAGTTAGTAAGGTGGACAGAATATGAATAAGACCAGCATGTAGCAAGACTGCAGATACCCAGCAGCAAAAGGACGAACCTGTGATGATGGGAAGACGGAACTTTTTGAGGTTTTGTCCAATGGCGCCCGCTACGTGTGCCCCAAGTGAGTGTCCCGTGACTTGCACCCCCGCCGCCTGCATCCCCGCCGCCTCGTGCAGCCAATCCAACAGGTGTGCGGTGAGGTTCCCCACCTGCCGCCACGCACCACAGGCGTTAATTGTTAGTTGTTAAGAGGTTGTTAAGCTGTGTGTGTGTGTGTGTGTGTGTGTGTGTGTGTGTGTGTGTGTGTGTGTGTGTGTGTGCGCGCGCGCCTGGGTGCAATTATTGTCTTCATAGTTATGATATGCATGGCCTTGCTAGAATGTTTCTTCTTTCTCTCATTATGAAAAAAAATTGATTGGCAGTATTCATTTCTGATTTTGGTTCCCTATGATTTTTGTTTCCACTCTTCTCTCGTGCTGTCCTATTCCGTGTGTGTATTTCATTTATGTTTCTGTACTGCAGCAGCCAACAACTTCCTCCAAAGTGCCCTTAAAAACTTCAAAGGTATGAAGACTCCTATCCTCATTCTCTCCTGGGGGATAAAACAACAAGGTGGAGTCACCTGTGGCACGTGCTTCACGGCTGACGGGTACCAGGGCGCCACGGCCAGCTTGCCCCATTCCACCGAGATCACGTTGTACGAGCCCAGCTTCAGCAGCTCTGCAAGTAAGGCAGAGGTAATGCGTCACGGGCGAGGGAAACATAATGGGAAAGTGTGATGTTCATAATGAAAATGGAAGAATATGACTTACAAAGATATTATAGAGCAAAAACATCACTATTACAGAGAAAATGCCCAGAATTTTGTGAAATCTAAAGGAAATGACGGCCAGTATTATGCATCGGAACAGCACAGCATTCAATAGAGTGGTGAATGTGTTGAAAGCGACATGTTTCCGCTGGCACCGCAGTTGTTCTGTGGTCTCAGCAAGGCACTACCCACCAGTCTTGGCATCCACTGGCCACCCCTCGTAGCCGTGGTTGGCAAAGCCGTGCACCACCACCACAGTTGGGTTTTTGCCGTTGAAGTGACCCAGGCTGTTGAGGTCGCCTATCTTTAGTGTCTGGTACTCGTCGTCGCCAACATTATTGCTGCCGCCAGAGTGAAGAAAGACAATAATCAGTCCCAGCCTCCAAGTGAAGGCGCTGTGCATTGGTGTCATCCCGTCACTTAATCGTGTACTTTCCATTCCCCACCCACCCACCCACTCACCCACAACCAATAGCCTCAGGTGTCCTCTCAGGCCAGGATGTCCTCACCTGGTCCACAGCAGGAAGCGAACATCGTCCAGGGAGGCGCGCGGGGCGTGCTGGGGAGCATGTCCGGTCACGTGCCAGGGAGCGCGCTTGGAGGCGTGTGGGGAAACGTACTGGTGACGATGAAGAGGCACGTGTCTGGGGAAGTGCTGAGGAACACGGACCGCGTGTCCAGAGTCGCGTGGGATGTGCTGGGGGGCGGCGGTGACAGCCGTCATCGCTCCCACTGTGGGTGGGTCAGAGTGTACATGTGAATTGGAATTGCTCTTGTACACACACACACACACACAGAGAGAGAGAGAGAGAGAGAGAGAGAGAGAGAGAGAGAGAGAGAGAGAGCGTTGCATACTAATGTTCTAAAAGGAAAATATAGTATTTAAGAAAATTCCAGTAATCCCTTCATTGTAACATTATAGCTGAAAAGCGTGTCTCTATAGAGCCTGGTACTATACAAATTAAAGAAAGAAATTATGCGACATTTCATCCAGAATATCTATTTCCACATCAAAAGACATTGTAGATCAGCCAGAGTGATTACAGGTGTCCATGACATTTACATTATAGGTCGTCTCTGGGCTGAAAAAACACGGAGGCCTGGGGAGAGCTTTACTTACCCAGCAGCAGCAGCAGCATCGAAACCATTCTGACGTGAGATTCGAGTAGTGTGGAGACTGTCTTGAGCTGCCTTGACTGACCTCTGCTGCCTCGTGCAGTGCTCCTGGCACAGTGGTCTGCTCGGTAGCCGCCTCGGGGTTAAATCCTGTCGGCGGCAAGTGTTATTGCATGACGGGACTGCCCACACCACGCCACCTCTTCATATTATCTCCAAGCCTGTGAACGCTGCAGGTGACGAACCCCCACTTAGTACTGCTGCTGCTAATAATAATAACACTACTGATTTTGTAACTGTCTTGCGCGTTTATGGTGCTGATAAAGCGAAGGCCAACCAGGTCGGTGTATCAAGGAACATGACTTATTGGTAGTACGCATGATGATACCCCTTAATATTGTTCATTTGTTGAACATTGAGAAGTTTGAAGAAATATGAAGAAAAAAAATGAAAAAAATAGAATTGGAGGATATATATATAAGGATTGATGGTGAGGTTGAGGTAGAAAAGTGGAAAGAAGACTCAGTAGCATTAAAAGATAAAGCGTTCTGAAAGAAAAGAGAGAAAAGAGAAAAGTAAGATAAAGGCAAAAGTAAAACTACACATTGAAGAGGTGCTAAGAAAAAAAGAAATGCGTGAGAGATAAATTCAACTAAAGAAAGATATCATTTTGTTTCTCACACAAGAACAAACTTTAGGTGCCAAGCGACATGAATACTGCTTATCGTCTTACAAAAATAGATGAAAGAGAAAGTGTTGAAAAATGAAGGCTCACGTTCGTCATTTCATTATTCAACGTGACTCTAGGGAAACCAAGGGAGGAAAACACTCAGTCTATTAAGCTCAACACCCGCAATACAATTCTGAGTAACGTGAACGGTTCGGAATCTCTGTTTTTGCATTATATTTTTAAACTGTAAATAAATTAATTAAATTAAATGAACAAAAAATAAATAAACCTGCGCGCAAATTATGTATTGGTCAATTTTCTTCTTAGTGTGTGTGTGTGTGTGTGTGTGTGTGTGTGTGTGTGTGTGTGTGTGTGTGTGTGTGTGTGTGTGTGCTCGAGTCTTCTTTTTTGTTTTTCGTTTACATAAACACTTTTTTCTTTTTTTCATCCTTAAGTTCCTTTTCTTAAATCTTACTAGCTAAAAGTAAACCAGCCCTTACCTAACAAAACCTAAGTAAACTTAACTAAAAACCTAAACAAACCTAATATTCCTTTTTTATCGTCCTTTACTTTTCATAAACCTACGTTCATACTTTACTCCCTTTTTCTGCACTTTCCTCGGCCTCTTCCTGTCCTTCACCGTCCTGATACACCACAGTGCAATCCCACAGACTCCCGACACTCAACAACACATGCACATCCTATCACCACTATGTTCTTTATCTCAAGGTCGTTTACTAATACTCTACTACATCTGTATTTTCATCCTTATCCGTTATTTATTTTTATGTAAGAAGGGGAAGCTGGTCAACGGCAACAAAATTAATGAAAAAAAAGGCCACACAATATTGTCAATAGAATTAACCGAACGTCAGGTACAAATGTCTTAAAACTTCCCTCTCATCCTCTTATTCTCTCTGTCGTTCTGTGTTTTCTTGGTGATTTTTCTTTTAAATTCCCATTTCATCACTGCTTATATCCTGTCATGGCGTCATATGGTCCTGTTCCTGCGAAGATTTGAAATTAGTTACTTTTCAACTCATATTTTTAACACTATAATAAGAGGACAATGCAAGTAAATGATTTTAGTGTAATTGTCCCGGCATTATTATTTTTTCGCAATCACATTTTCTTTCTCACTTCCCAATACCTTATATTTCCGGTGTTCATTGACCTTTACCGTCTGACTGGAAGGTGATTTGGTAGTTCATTCTTAAACATCTTGATACGTCTTACCTCGACTCCTTTGAACATTTCCTTTTTCTTTTTTTTTCATGACAGTCGTTACATATCCAAAAGAAGTTCAGCGTCATTGTTCGGAGAGATGAGAGAGAGAGAGAGAGAGAGAGAGAGAGAGAGAGAGAGAGAGAGAGAGAGAGAGAGAGAGAGAGAGAGAGAGAGAGAGAAGATTAGTGGAGTTAATTCTCTGTTGTGGGATAAAAATGTTCTCAGGTTATTGTTTCTCGGATTAGCAGAATTTTTATTATTCCTGTTTTCTATTTATTTAGATAATTTCTTTATTTTTTAACTTTTTTATATATTTTTTTCTCTCTTCTTAATTTAGGAAGGTGTGTGTGTGTGTGTGTGTGTGTGTGTGTGTGTGTGTGTGTGTGTGTGTGTGTGTGTGTGTGTGTGTGTGTGTTAATAATAATAGAATATCATTACCTTACTGTTTTCTTTTTCTTTTCTCTCCAGGAAGAGGGAAAGTTGAAGATGACGATGATGAAGAAGAAAAACAAGAAGAAAAAGAAGAAAGAGGAGAAGGAGAAAAGAGACAAAGAACAAATTGAAGGAAAGAAATGATCCATTACTGAAGAAGACGAAGAAGAAGTTGAAAAAAAAAAGAAGAAGAAGAGAAGGGAGGAGGAGGAGGAGGGAGGAAGAAGGTCGATTAAAAACACTCATAAAAAGAGGAGGAAGAGGAAGGAAAAATTATGATCATTTTTCCATTTATGAATGACCGACAGGAAGGAAGGTGAGAGAGAGAGAGAGAGAGAGAGAGAGAGATTTTTACTAATAACCAGTTGTCTGTGTGTGTGTGTGTGTGTGTGTGTGTGTGTGTGTGTGTGTGTGCGCGTGGAATACTCATAAATCACCACCACCACCACCACCATCACCATCACCACCACCACCACACCAGTCATGAGTGCCATCCGAGTAACTGTCTTGTGGCTGTGTGGAGGGAATTTTTCTACCTGAATGAGGAAGAGGAGGAGGAGGAGGAGGAGTCATTATGGCCTTCTTTCCCTCCTTCCGCCACTACAATATGGCCTTACAGACACAGCGTTCGTAATAAATAAGAAGGTTACTTGCGGTCATTCCTCTGTGTGTGTGTGTGTGTGTGTGTGTGTGTGTGTGAGAACATCCACTAATACCGCGTGAGTGTTGCAGCGTGTGTGCGTGGCGTGCGTGTGGTGTGAGTGAGTGAGTGAGCTGGCCGGGGGGTGGGTCTTAGTGGAAACAGTGGGCGGTGTGAGCTAAGGATCCCCTACTGGCCTGCTAAGTCCCAAGCCTCGGCCGGTATACGCTGCCCAGCCCGCCTCAGTCACCCACTCACCACCCCCCATCCCTGGCCAGTCAGCCCCCCCTCCTCATCATTCCCTGCCCCGCCCACCCCCAGACACCTCTCTCTTACTCCTTACTCCTCCTCCTCCTCCTCCTGCTTCTTTATATCCTCCTTCTCCTCCCCCCTGCTCATTCCAGGTGTCCTCCTCGTTATGTGTCTCTCTCTCTCTCTCTCTTCTCTTTCTCCTTATCCTATCGTGATCTTTTCTCTTTAGCTTGTTTTGTTTTAGTTTGTCTCTTCTCATTTGTAGATGTGATTTTGCTATATTTTTTTTTTAAGTTTTCTCTTCTTTTTCTCTTTTTTTTTTCGTCTTTTACTTTCGATTCGTTTTTCCCCTCTTCTTTATTTCAGTTTTCTAGTTTTCTTTATGTATAGACGTGAGTTTTTTTCTCTCTCATTCTCCCTTCAACATCTTTTTTTTTTTCTTCTTCCTTTTCTTTGTCCAGAATAATTGTGAACACCAAGACAGAATGGACCGTAATCCTGAAACACTGTACTCTCTCACCACGACACTTTCCAAAGGCCACAGAGATGAGCCGAGTTCTCAAGGGTATTATTTCTCCTATTAGAACAAAGCAGAAATCTCGTTAATATGTCCCTACAACCATAAAAACACCCTTGAAAACCCGTGCCACTCTAACTACACCCTTTCGAAAGTAGTGGGGAAGTGTTTCAGAATAGACAGTGGCGTGTGTTTCTCTCCCAACATTTAGTGATGGTGTGGTCTGTTTTCCACGGTATAATTTTGTCCTTTCTCCTTTCAAGTGCCCCAAGCCGCCGTGCCATCTTAGTCTCGCTTCCACGCTTAATTCAACCTGTCTTGCTAACGTGTGTGTGTGTGTGTGTGTGTGTGTGTGTGTGTGTGTGTGTGCCAAGGTCCAATTCTAGCCGGGGTACGCTCGCTTGTTGCAGGTGAAGGGTAGCTACGGTGGCAGTGAGGTACGGGTAGTGGTGGTGGTGGTGGTGAGGTGGCGGCGGCGGCCCTGACCCTGCCAAGGTTATCGTACAGTGAGTAAGCGCCTGACTCACTCACTCACTGCCTTCTTCTCCCGCCAACGCTTCTTCTGTATGCTTAGATTCTCTCTCTCTCTCTCTCTCTCTCTCTCTCTCTCTCTCTCTCTCTCTCTCTCTCTCTCTCTCTCTCTCTCACCGGTAACACACACACTGATTCTAAAACACATTGCTTTCTCATCATCAGTTTTCCAAAAGTTTTAGTTGAAGATTATCATGTTTTTAGTGATGTTTTTTTTTAATGGTTTTGGTGGCGGGTTGGCAATGTTCCTAGTTTATTATTAAAAGAAACTGTCTTGAAAATCCGTCTAATCGTCTCAATCATCTTGGAAAATTATTGTGGTAAGAGAGCAAAGTGTTTAAGAATACGACACACACACACACACACACACACACACACACACACACACACACACACACACACACACACACACACACACACA
>CM035181.1:34747735-34759504 GCA_020233015.1 Callinectes sapidus | reverse complement strand
TTTTCACAGGTTGAAATATATGACATTACAACGGAGCCAAGAGAGTTTTTGTGAACCAGTACCTCTACCTACTATTATCCAATACAAAGCCCTGGTTGGTTGTTCCTTAATTAAGTGGCAACTCGCCCTTCCTGAACCTTCCATTATGTACAGTTATTAAGCAAAACACCTGGATACTACTTACGTATACTCAGTGTCCACCTCAATCAATACTCTCACCACCTCATTGGAAATTATAATTGTTTGTTTGCACTAAGTCTTGTCCTCTGCTAAATACTATTATTTCAGTGTTGTTGTCACAGTTAACCTTTAACTTTTATTGCTCGGAACAATAAGTATGAAGCGCTGTTAGTGCCTGGTTCATGTTTGTTTGCTTCGCTGTCACATAGTAACACTGTGTCATCTGCATACATTAACACAAATCACTTCAGTAATTAATATAATCATCATAAGTCATCAAAATCTAGGTATATATTAATTACAATTATCATCATCAGCATACATTAACACAAATCACTTCAGTAATTAATATAACCATCAAGAAAACAGTCATCAAAAACTAGGTATATGTATACTAATTACAATTATCATCAACTGCATACATTAACACAAATCACTTCAGTAACCATCAAGAAAACAGTCACCAAAATCTAGGTATATACTAATTACAATTATCATCATCTGCATACATTAACACAAATCACTTCAGTAATTAATATAATCATCAAGAAAACAGTCATCAAAATCTAGGTATATGTATACTAATTACAATTATCATCATCTGCATACAGTAACACAAATCACTTCAGTAACCATCAAGAAAACAGTCATCAAAATCTAGGTATATGTATACTAATTACAATTATCATCATCTGCATACATTAACACAAATCACTTCAGTAACCATCAAGAAAACAGTCATCAAAATCTAGATCATTACAATGAAGTTCAATAAGTTTTCTCCTGTAAATCCTTAACATGGAAAGCAAAAAGCAATGGTGACTCACAAGTTTTCTCCCTCTCTCACTCCCATATTACATGTGAAAGTGCCAGACAGACAGACAGACAGACAGACAGACAGATCTGTTCATTAACCATTACACAGGACTTAATATTATCATACGTACTATGAATAACATTTAACAATTTACCATTAACATTACCTTTAACAAATTAATACCACAACCTTTCTCTCCACACGTAATTAAAAGTTTTTTGTAATCCATTTAAAGACATCAATAATAATACATTTAAGCAAACATATGTGGTCCAGAGTGGAATATTCCTGCCTAAATCCTGCTGCCTGTGTTTGATTTATTATGTTTTTAACATCAGAATAATAAAGTTTGAGACGCTGGTTCAGTATGGAGTTAAACAAACCACTTTGCCATACACACAACTCAACAGTTAATTAAGTTATTCATTCCCCTGTAGTTACTGATTGGTATCTTTGACGTCTCCTTTGTTTTTATATACTGTACACCGGCACTATTATATACCCCAATCGTCCACTCCAATGGAAATAGTACAGTACACCTTCATCAAGAACTAACTGTACATAGTAGTAAACAATTTGACGTAGAGAGGGCAGAATATATCTGAAGTAAGTGCATTTAATATATTCCTTGATAATACTGTACAATCAGAACCAGGGGATTTATTGCTTTTTTTTATTTATTTATTTTTTTTATACATCACGATACATGTTTTTACCTCATCTGTAGTAGTAGTAGTAGTAGTAGTAGTAGTAGTAGTAGTAGTAGTAGTAGTAGTAGTGTTATCCAATATAGTCATTCAGACTCCTCTCCCTGTTGATATCCTAGATCCTACGATCATTCATTCATCATATCATTGTCATCATCAGTTAGTTAATTAGCAGCATTCTTAAATGGTGGTAAAAAGTGTCCAATGTAAGAAGATTGCTTTCCTTGTTGCCTTGTTCCCCTTTCAATATCTTCCAGTATGACATTGCATCTTCTTTACTTTGGTTTTCCCTTTGTTTTTGTTTTTTGTTTGTTTTTTAACTATATAAGAATTATATTTTCCATTTTGTAATTTTTTCTTTTCTCTTCATAATATTGTACGTGGCAGTACTTTGATGTTTATTATGTTTATTGTTAGCTTTGTGATATTCCTTTCTTACATTATAACATTGTTTGTCATATCCCCATTCATGTTGGCATGATTACTCTCTTTAATATGTTTGCCTTTACTTTTTTGTGGAAATAGCCTTAATTAAAGCAGGTTCTATTAGCGCTAGTTAATTAAGTTAACTGGTGAGTTGTGTCATCATCATCATCATCATCATCATCCACAGACAAATGGTGCACTAAATCAAGCAGTAGCAGCAGCAGCAGCAGCAGCAGCAGTCTGTGTACAGTGCTATGAACAGTACACTATTCACTATTCACTATTCACATCTACATGACCCACATAATACTCCTCGTTGTTGTTCTCGTTTCTCCATTTTCCTGGTCTCACTCACACTTGCTATTTTCTCCACGTATCTACTCTTAATTAATCCACGTTCGTCTCACCACACATGGAAAATATAACACAGTTTGTAAACCACAATGCACATCAGAAAATATATTATAATGGCTCAAAGTCCAGTACCTTGAAATTCTTAACATGTTTTACAACATTGCACGAACCTAATACATAGTCAATAGTTGTTGTTGTACTGTAGGTACTGTATTAGTACCATTAATTAAGTATTACTACATAATTGTTTTTACACACACCACTACCAGCGTCTTACCGTAGGAACTTACTTGTATGAGGCGTACAGTACAGTCTTTATCAGCCCTATATGTCACCGAGCAACCTGCAGCAGCACTTAGCACTTAGCACTTAGCACGCCACTAACATCAATCAATAGCCCATGGTAAATCACTCCTTAATATTATATCCTCGTACCCTTGGGCGACGTCAGACAGGATACCGGTAGGGCCATTAAAACCCACTCACCGCTAACAACGTCATCACCACAATAAAAAAAAAGGATAAAAACTGTTCATCTCTCTCTCTCTCTCTCTCTCTCTCTCTCTCTCTCTCTCTCTCTCTCTCTCTCTCTCTCCCCCTCCCCCCCCCCCCCCCCCCCCCCCCCCCCCCCCCCCCCACACCCCCCCCCCCCCCCCCCCCCCTCCCCCCCTCTCTCTCTCTCTCTCTCTCTCTCTCTCTCTCTCTCTCTCTCTCTCTCTCTCTCTCTCTCTCTCTCTCTCTCTCTCTCTCTCATTATTATCATTATTTCTTGTTATTTTTTGTGGTTCCTCTTTCTCTCTCATTATTATCATTCTCTCTCTCTCTCTCTCTCTCTCTCTCTCTCTCTCTCTCTCTCTCTCTCTCTCTCTCTCTCTCTCTCTCTCTCTCTCTCTCTCTCTCTCTCTCTCTCTCTCTCTCTCTCTCTCTCTCTCTCTCTCTCTCTCTCTTTTTTTTTTTTATTTAAACAGTTAGTACATAAAGTAATATACATTGAACTTAAAGTTGTGCATTGGCGTGCACAGCTATTTCAAAAGTTCAGTTTTATATTTACAGGGAAATTAAATACAATACATAGTATATACATAAAATACATCACAGTTTGGTTCACGTGAGGGGTACTAGCGGCGAGGGCAGTGTGCCTCTCCAGGTGTTGGCGGCTCGCTTTGCCTGATGTGTGGACATTCGTGACACATCAGGCGTGGCCCTCGTGAAGCCATTCCACAGTCGCGCTACCCGGGCTTTATAAGTTCGTTGGTGCTGCGAACTGTGGGAGAGAGGCACAATCACCCGGTGATGTCCTGCTTGTGCTTGTCGTGTTGTCCTGTGTGCGGGGTGTAGCGGCAGGCACAGCTGGGTGAGGTGGGGAGTGCTCAGTACCTGAGTCTTGTGACAGACAGTCAGGGCTGAGACGTCCCGGCGATGTTCGAGAGACGTCATACTGGCAGGAATCTCCGCTTCTTCCCCCAGCAAGCGGAGGGCACGTCTCTGCACCGAGTCCAGGCGCCGAGTGTGGGTGGCGGCTCCGGACATCCATGCCAAGGCACCATATTCCATACAAGGGCGAATCTGTGCCTTGTATAGGGTCAGGATGCCTCGGGAGTCAAGGCTACCCGCCACCCTGCGAAGGGCAGACACACGTTGAGAGGTCTGGCGGGCTACGGTCGTGATATGCTGGTCGTATCGCACCTCCCGGTCAATGGTGATACCCAGGACCTTGATGTTATCCTGAAGGGGCAGCCGAACCCCCTCAAACTGTAGCTGTCCCTCCACTGCCTGAGAGGCAGCAGGAGACCGGGAGACTACCATGGCGTGTGTCTTGTTCGGCGCGAAATCGACCTGCCACGCCTTCCCCCACTCCTCCGCTGCCTTCAGCTGCTTGTTGACGGCGGCGACGGCACGCTGGCTGTCCTGGCGGCAGTAGGAGAGTGAAAACGTACAGTCGGCAGCGTACGCCTTCACTGCTGGAAGCTGACGGAGCAGGTCATCTATATACACGTTCCACAAGACTGGCCCCAGCACCGAGCCCTGTGGAACTGAAGCTCTTATTCTGGCAGGCTTGGAGATCCTTCCGTTGAGTGCTACTCGGAGGGTTCTTCCTTGGAGGTAGTCCTCGAGCAGCCTCAGGAGACTCCCGGCGACACCCTTGGCGCGTAACTTTGCCAGAAGGCCAGAGTGCCACACTCGGTCAAAGGCGCCGGCGATGTCCAGAGCCACCACGAGTGTGTCAAGGCCTTCGTCGAGGGTGTCCTGCCATTCTTGTGAAAGAAGAAGGAGGAGGTCGGAAGTGGAGCGGCCTGGCCTGAAACCAAACTGGTGAGGGGAGACAAGACTGTGTTGGTTCAGGTGTCTCCAGAGGGTTTCAGCAATTAACGTCTCGAACACTTTGCCCATGGTGGATAAAAGGGAGATGGGTCTGTAGTGTCGAGGGTCAGTCTTGGATTCCTTTTTGTGAACAGGAACCACATGAGCCTCCTTCCAGGCAGCTGGCCACTTGTGTTGCTCGAGACAGGCAGCAAAAATAGTAGCCAGAGGTCCTGACAGCTCCCTGGCACAGTTTTTAAGTACTCGAGGGCTGATGTTATCAGGGCCTGTTGCTTTCCCTACATCAATGCCCCTGAGTACTTTCTCCACCTCTGCTGCAGTGACCAGGACTGATGTGATGGTGTGGTCAGTTTCCCGTGGCAGAACAGGTGGGGGGCGGCTGGGGTCCCTTACTTGCATTTTTTCAGCAAATGCAGTTGCCAAGAGAGCGGCCTTGTCTTCACTACTCGTGGCTGTGGACCCGTCTGCCCTGGTGGGGGGGGGAACGCTGTCCTGGTGGAGTAGTCCTTGCCGCTCCTTGACGAGAGCCCACCACGTCTTGTGACCTACACCCGGACCGCTTAGCTTCCGCCTCCTCACCTCTTCCCAGTGTTTCCTCGCCCATTTGGAGGTAGATGTCATCCTCCTACAAGCTGTCTTGTGGAGGACGAGGTTCAGGTGTGTTGGGCGCCGCTTGTACCTCCTCCACATTGAATACTTGGCTTCTGCGGCGGCGCGGCAGCGGAAACCAAACCAGGGGGGGTCTGTTGCCTTGGTGAGGTACGAGCGGTGAGGTACAAACTGGGACTGGAGGGCAAGCAGCGTTGAGGTGAGGAGACGGGTCTTCTCCTCTACATCTCCGCTGAGTAGCGACTCCCAGTCTGTTGTGTGCAGTGCTTGCCTCAGGGAGGGCCAGTCCGCCTTATCCCACACCCATATCGTGCAGGGGACTGCGTCTTCCCTTGCCGCTCTCTCTCTCTCTCTCTCTCTCTCTCTCTCTCTCTCTCTCTCTCTCTCTCTCTCTCTCTCTCTCTCTCTCGTCTCTCTCTCTCTCTCTCTCTCTCTCTCTCTCTCTCTCTCTCTCTCTCTCTCTCTCTCTCTCTCTCGTGAGTGAGTGACTGGGGGGAATATAAACACACATGGAATTAGTACAGCCTTTTCCACTCCACCATCTCGTCCATACACACACGCACACACACGCACACACACACACACACACACACACACACACACACACACACACACACACACAGATAGATAATAAATATGTAAGGTTTCACCATCACTACTTTTCATCTCTTCTCACTTAATTAACATTCAGAAAGTTTCTCACGGCAATTAATGGACCTCCTGGTTTATACCTACCTACTAAGTGCACTTCTGTTCTTATAGACTATATCAAATCCACTATTTGTCATCATTTTCCTCATCTTATTTGTGTCGTCATTATCATCATCATCATCATCATCATCATCATCATCATCATCATGATCACACCTTGTTTTGCACATACACACTGCATCATAATTCATAATAAAATCTATAAAGTGTCTTAGTAATAATTTAGATCGTAATCCACACACATTAATTGACAAAACATTGATGTGTAAACTTTGAATGGTAGTTACCGCAGGCCTAGGTCCTTGTGTAGTGTAGTGTAGTGTAGTACCGGCGGGACTCCTGCTGGCGTGTGTAGAGACCTGTGTGTGTGTGTGTGTGTGTGTTTGTTTGTGTGTTTTGGACTGTTGTTTGCTTGTTTCGAAGTACTGTCTCACTCCTGTGTTGTGTCTCAGTGTTGTGTTGTGATTATGTGTTGTGTCTCAGTGTTGTGCTGTGATTCAGTGTTGTGTCTCAGTGTTGTGTTTTGTCTGTGTTGTGTCTCATTGTTGTGTTGTGATTCAGTGTTGTGTCTCAGTATTGTGTTGTGATTCAGTGTTGTGTCTCAGTGTTGTGTTGTGATTCAGTGTTGTGTTTTGTCTCAGTGTTGTGTTGTGTCTCAGTGTTGTGTTGTGATTCAGTGTTGTTTCTCAGTGTTGTGTTGTGATTCAGTGTTGTGTTTTGTCTCAGTGTTGTGTTGTGATTCAGTGTTGTGTTTTGTCTCAGTGTTGTGTTGTGTCTCAGTGTTGTGTTGTGATTCAGTGTTGTTTCTCAGTGTTGTGTTGTGATTCAGTGGTGTGTTTTGTCTGTGTTGTGTCTCAGTGTTGTGTTGTGATTCAGTGTTGTTTCTCAGTGTTGTGTTGTGATTCAGTGTTGTGTTTTGTCTGTGTTGTGTCTCAGTTTTGTGTTGTGATTCAGTGTTGTGTCTCAGTGTTGTGTTGTGATTCAGTGTTGTGTCTCAGTGTTGTGTTGTGATTCAGTGTTGTGTTTTGTCTGTGTTGTGTCTCAGTTTTGTGTTGTGATTCAGTGTTGTGTTGTGATTCAGTGTTGTGTCTCAGTGTTGTGTTGTGATTATGTGTTGTGTCTCAGTGTTGTGTCCCAGTGTTGTATTTTTGCTAAGTACCGGTGTTTCACTGCGCGTGGGACTGTTGTAGATGTTATGTTCAGTGTAAAATGCTCTTGCTCACCTGCCTTGTTGTTTACACAGCATTGAATACTCTTAGGATAGTGCTGTACTCCCGCCACATCCTACTACTTCATCCAGTTGCAGACGTTTCCAGTGAGGTGCGTCGCTGGCCACTTCAAACAGATCCTCCGGTGTAGTGTATCGGCGCTGCAAACAACAACAAACCGTTCTGGATAGTGCTCCAAGTTTTGCCAAGATTTTCCTGGTATACACGCCCAGTTCAGGTGATATACTGCCTACTGAGCTGTACGAAGGTACTGTGGAGCCAAGAATCAGTTATTACTAGCCCAGTGACGCAAGCTAACCCGTATTTAGAAGCTAGAAAATAAGGTGGCCGATCAACACCGGGCCCCACCCCCCTACGCAGCTGTGAAAACGGTTGCCATGGTAACGCCGACGCCAAACAACTAAAGAAAACGGGGTGCACGAAGATAACTTTACGGGATACTTGTCTACTTGTCCAAGATGGCTAGTTACGACAATGTAGACACTGTGAAGGCATTGTCTGCTACGGAGATAAATAAACTGACAGCCGCGCAGCTAAAATGTGCATTGAGAACAATTGTTTCACATCAGCCTGATGAAGAGCAGCCACCAAAATCTGAATTGCTGGAAGAAATAAGGAATGTTCGGGAAGATTTAGCAGCTATGAAGGAGATGAAGAATAAAATAGAATCCCTGAATGCAAGACTTGATGACGCCTACATGATCATCCACCAGCAAAACCGGTTCCTGGAATACCCTGACGCCAAAGACAGAGTGCGGAACTTGGTCATAACTGGGGTCTCGGAGGATGACGATAATCTTGGAACGACGGATGGAGAGAAGATCAAGACAGTGTTCGAAGCTGCGGGGTATGCCGGTCCGATACGCACTGAAGTATGGGCCACAAAACGACTCGGAAAGCCTGACGCAGAAAGGAGGAGGCGCCCTATTCACGTGACGCTGGAGAGTCAAAATCAACGTAGTGACATCCTGAAAGTGGCAAAGAACCTGAAGGAGAAAGGCGGAGAATTCGCAAGGATTTACATAAAGAAGGATGTTCATCCGGCGGCGAGGAGAGAAATGGCCAGGCTGAGGACCCGAGAAGAGGAGGAGAAGCAGAAACCAGACAACCAGGGAGAGGAAATTATGTATGACTGGCAGCGGCGAGTATTGTTGCGCGATGGCGTTGTAATTGACAGGTATTTCCCAAATTTTGGCATGGACAAAAGTGGAACAGGCAATTGAAAATATGCGCTTGGAATATCTGTGGTGTGAAAAATAAGCTACAAAGGCCTGAAGTTCTACATTTTGCATTAGAATTTGACATAATATGGATCACTGAAATAAAGGAAACGTTAATTAGTAGCGTGCCAGGTTTTGATTTATACATGAATAAAAGTAAAGAAAATAGTCGGAGAGGAGGAATTATGATGTTTGTGAAGTGTGCATTGGTGCCATATATTACATGTGTGAACATCGCAATAGAAGGACAAATATGGGTAGAGCTGTCATGTTGCCCTGGTATGAAGCTTGGGGGTGTGTACCTCCCCCCGGTTGACTCGCCCTACCATGACCCGGCGCTGCTGGGGGCGTTGGAAGGACAGGTGACAGACTGTGACCGTGCCATTGTAATGGGTGATTTCAATGCACGTGTGGGTTGCCCACCAAGTAGGAATATAAATGGAAAAAGATGTGAATATAATGGTGTAACAGATCTTACAAGTAATTATATGGGCCGAGTAATAGCCAACATGTGTGAGGAGAAAGAAATGGTAGTTGCTAACCATTTGAAATATGACGGAAAACAGCTCGGAGGGAATTTGTCATTTAGGCGCGGTGATCGCTGGATATCAGAAATCGACCTGTGTTGAGTTAAGTATAGCAGTTTGAATGTCTTGAAAGACTTATGTATACGACAAGAGATAATGTGTTCAGATCATGCACCATTAACTGTGACAATTAACAATGACATTCTTAAATCAGTTACGCCATCACAACTACTTGAGCGCGCCAGTAACTTGGGTCGGACGTTTACACACAGTCCCCGCACCACGAGCGTCCCGAGAGGCCCGCACCATGACAGAGTGAATATGGGAGCGTTCATAGCGAGGATGGCGCAGTGTGAGCCGCCCGTCCTGGGAGTAGTGAGTGAAGATAGTGTACAGGAGGTGGTTCAGGAAAGCTGCAACGAAGTTAATAGAATAGCAAAGGAGTGTAAAAAGACAAATGTTGCACGTGAGGGAAGTACAGACCTGAGATGGAAAATAATAATGGAGGAAAATGACAGTGGAAAAATTTGGAGAGCAATTAACTGGAAAGGGGAAGTTGGTCCTGATCAAAGCACTACCCAGCCTACCGACAGTCAGTTTAAGACTCATTTTGAGGAATTATTGAATCCAGTTTCGGGTGAGGATGGGGAGCCAAACTTTGAGCAGGCACCAAATATTCCCATTCTGGATGACCCATTCACGTTTAGAGAGATGGAAACAGCTTTGAGAAATATGAAAAAAAAAGAAAAGTTTTGTTGGAATAAGTCCTGCTTTATTAACGAACTTACCTATGAACTGGTTGATGTTTTTTCTCACATTATTTAATGTAATTTTTGACAGTTTTTGTTTCCCACTAACCTGGTGCTATAGTAAATTAACTGTATTATTTAAATCTGGTGATCGCATGAGTTGCGATAATTATAGAGGCATTAGTGTGATGGATACCCTAGCTAAATTATATGACACACTCATTATGAATAGAATCAAAATGTGGATGGATGTAGATAACTGTCAAGCAGGAGCTATGGAGGGAAGAGGATGCTTAGAGCAAATATTTGCACTGAGATTATTGTGTGATTATGTAAATTACAAGAAATGTAAGTTATATGTATTGTTTATAGACTATCGTAAAGCATATGATAAAGTACCGAGATCTAAGCTCATAGAATGTCTAAAATCAGCAGGATGTGGAAGAAGGATGTTGAAAGCAATTTATGTCATGTATCGGTGCACACGTAACGTGCTTAAGAGTGCCACTGTAGAGGCGTCAGTGGGAGTGAGGCAAGGTGCGCCATCCAGCTGTCTTTTGTTTGTAATTTACATAAACCAGATGATTCGTATGTTGAAGGCAAAAATAGCAACTGACGGCTTCTTGGGCGCGCTGCACGCGCTCTTACTGATGGACGATACGGTAATTCTCGCAACATCTCGAGATATGTGTATCAGGAAATTTAAAGTTGTTGTCGAATATTGCAAGGATTATGGAATGGTGATTAACGAGGACAAAACCAAATTTTTTGTTATAAATAATGCCGATTGTGATAAAGTTCCATTAAGTATTGAGGGACATATTATTAAATACTGTGACAGATACAAGTATTTAGGCGCCTGGTTTACCGACAGTGGACGTATGAAGGATGTGATGTCATTACACGAGATGAAGTCTCAGTCAGTCGTGAACAAATTTTCTATATTCTGTGCCTCGAATCCAGACATGCCTTACTGTTATAAGCGACGTGTGTTTGACGCTGCTGTATTGGCTGAACTGACATACAGTTGCGAGTCGTGGCTGACAAACAACTGTGTGTCACTGACCAGTCAGTATAGCAAACTAATGAAATGTCTCTTGGGTGTAAGAAATAATACTAGCTCAAATTTATGTCATATTGAATCTGGAATTAAACCAGTCTACCATGTTGTGAGTGTCCGACGAAAACGGTTCTTGGAGAGAAAACTGGCTTCACTCGACAGAAACGAACCATTTCATATCATATTTGATTTATGCAGAGAAGCTGAGACCCCGGGTTTTAAGTTCATTCAGAGTGCCATACAGTATGATGATAACATAAACCCTCTTGACAAAATAATTAACTTAGTTACTAATAAACCAGAAGACGCAACAAAGTACCAGACATACAAATCAGTTTTGAATTCCAGCCTTGGTGTCCATAAAATTTACTCGGAAGACATATACATTCCTGATTATATACGTGTGGCATTTACTAGGATTCGAGTAATGTCTCATAACCTAAAGATCGAGACCGGTCGTTGGAGTCGCACCCCGCGGGACTTGCGTGTGTGTCCGTGTGACGGGCAGACAACACAGACGGAGCAACACGTATTGCTGGAATGTACGCTGACGAGACAGACCAGACACAAATATGATATGGTGAATAAACAAAATTTAGATGTGTTATTCAATGAAATACAAGACGTAAATACTTTATGTAGATACGTGTATGAAGTTTTGTCTATTTATAAGACATAAAAGAACGTAATACTTTATTATAATTAGATACACATGATAGACACTGGATTTATGTTGGTCACATTGCTTTAAATGTTAAATAAAGCGATGTATTTTATGTTCATGATAGTAATGCTGGTAATTATTTAGTTGGTAGTTGTTGCTTTGTATAGCCTTGCCTTATAGAATACTTAGGTGAC
>CM035181.1:34723328-34739488 GCA_020233015.1 Callinectes sapidus | reverse complement strand
TTATATTCCGATCAAAATTTAAGTCAAGTTTGAGATGTTTCGGCCAAAATTTGTGCAGGGCCGTGACGGCCTTGGGCGCCGCACGGGGGGAGAAGGTGGCTGTTGGGTCTAGCCCGTGGCCCAAGGCAGGGAACTGGCAGCAGGTCCTTCTTTTCCTTAGCGGCCTCAGGCTTCTTCACTACAAGTCGTCCACTTGCAGTGCTTCACACTAGGCAAGGGATCCCTATCTATAAGAAAGGGATCAATGTCAACTATTCATCAGATTCACCGGAGGGGGGAGTCCTGATGGGGAGAGAAGGGCTCCTTCCAGAGTCTGGTGAATGGTGACACCGGGCTGAACAACTCGCCATGAACGAGGGCACGCTGTGCGCCATGCACCAGACACTGGCAGTACGAGGGGGGTCCTTTTTGGGGAGAAGGGGCTCACTTCATGACAGTGGTTGGGGAGTGGTGTGTGGCGGGTCATTGGTCATGGCGAACTGTGTGACGCGCGGCAAGGTTGTTGCATCATCGTCACTGCCCTCACACCCACGGGACTGCTGGGGTGGACCCTTGGGGAGGAAGGGTTCGTCCCAGTACCTGTATGTAGTATAGATAGGAAGACTGCAAAGTCAAACAGCTATAACAACAACGCCCACATCGTCATCGTGGAAAAGCACATCGTTATCGTGGAAAAAGACATCGTTATCGTGGAAACACACATCGTTATCGTGGAAAAAGACATCGTTATCGTGGAAAAAGACATCGTTATTGTGGAAAAGACATCGTTATCGTGGAAAAAGACATCGTTATCGTGGAAACACACATCGTTATCGTGGAAAAAGGCATCGTTATCGTGGAAAAAGACATCGTTATCGTGGAAAAAGACATCGTTATCGTGGAAATACACATCGTTATCGAGGAAAAAGGCATCGTTATCGTGGAAAAAGACATCGTTATCGTGGAAACACACATCGTTATCGTGGAAAAAGACATCGTTATCGTGAAAAAAGGCATCGTTATCGTGGAAAAAGACATCGTTTTCGTGGAAAAAGACATCGTTATCGTGGAAAAAGACATCGTTATCGTGGAAAAAGACATCGTTATCGTGGAAAAAGGCATCGTTATCGTGGAAACACACATCGTTATCGTGGAAAAAGACATCGTTATCGTGAAAAAAGGCATCGTTATCGTGGAAACACACATCGTTATCGTGGAAAAAGGCATCGTTATCGTGGAAAAAACTTCGTTATAGTGGAAAAAAAGCATCGTTATCGTGGAAAAAAGCATCGTTATCGTGGAAACTCGTAATCATCTTTATTCAACTATTTATTTTTCTTTCTTTTTATCAAAACGTCAATATCTTTACTACTGAATTCTCTAATTATCATAATATTGGGTATACATATCTAACTAGTTCCTAAAAAAGAATAGATTGCTATGGTCGTCTGCCTCTTCATCTAATCAGTCCTTTACCTTCATTGTTAGTGCGTAGCTCGATTATCCCAAGAATTGCAATGATAACGATTCCAAGACAAAAGATATCATATGCACACGCTCTTCGCCTTCCCATGAATGTGTTTGTGTAATGATTCTTTTCCTAATGTGTTTATGTAATGGCTTTTTTTTTTTTTTACTTATCTATTCGTTAAGTTAAGCCTTTACAACAACAACAACAACAACAACAGCTGAATTAGGTGTGTGTGTGTGTGTGTGTGTGTGTGTGTGTGTGTGTGTGTGTGTGTGTGTGTGTGTGTGTGTTCTCCCAAAGCAGAATGCCATTCGTTTGCCTTATTTGACGTATTCCGGTGAAGGTTACACACACACACACACACACACACGCACGTATAAACACACACACACGCACGTATAAACACACACACACGCACGTATAAACACACACACACACACACACACACACACACACACACACACACACACACACACACACACACGCACACACAGACACACGCGCACACACGCACACACACGCACACGCGCACACACGCACACACACGCGCACACACACACACACACACACACACACACACACACACACACGCACGCACACACACATTGAAGCAGGTGCACCCGATGCTTACCAGTAATTACGACCTTTCCTTACCTGGTGTGGGAGACAATGACGATAATGACGGTGATAGACGACTAAGGTGAAGCAATGGGTGGCTGCACTTCTCATGAACAGACAGTGCCACAAGGAGGAGGAACGTGTGAGGTAGAAGACGCTGGAACACTTTTGCACTTCACCTCCACGAAAAATCTGACTCTTACCTACACATTTTTTAAGAGTATTTTTCACTGTTTTAGAGACATACCATTAAGATATCTACAGTATTAACAAGGGAAACTGTTTAGAGAGAGGGGTTTTTACTGTAATAGATGCATACTAATTTCTATGATTTTAGCAAAAGAAAGTCATAGAAAACCAGCTAGTCATCTCTATGGCATTTGAAAACAGTCGTGGTGAGAGAGCAAAACATTTTTTAATAATTTTCTGTGACGAGAAGGTAAATATAAAAAAAAATACTAATAACCATGATAAGATAAAGAAGCAAGGGAAGATGTAAGGAAAAAACATAAGATATAGAAAAAATAGAGACAAGCAGAATGAGAGTAGGAGGATTCGAGGACGGACGCGATCTAGGGAATGGAGAACGTTTGCATTGTGATGAGGAGAGTTTTCTGAGATGACAAGTGGAGAGTGACTGCGTGATGGGATGCTGTGAGAAAGTAAACGAGAGGGAACAGGGGTGTGTGTGTGTGTGTGTGTGTGTGTGTGTGTGTGACCTAGTTATAATATGTTATCTGTTCCCAACTTTGTTTTTTGTGTCTGCGTTTTATTTGGAAAAAGAGATAAATACACCGTCTTTATTCTTAATGATTTTTTACGCGCCACGTAGAAGTAGTTTATATAATGTAATTGACATATTTAATTGGACCATTAGTATTAGTATTGTATGTATTTAACACGCTTTACGGTCAATAAAGTATCTATCTATATCTACCTACCTATCTATCTATCTATCTCTCTATCTATATGTTTGTCTATCTGTCTATCTATCTATCTATCTACCCACCTATCTATCTATCTATCTATCTATCTATTTATTTATCCTTATCTAACCCTTTCACTGGTATATTAATCCCTCCTTAATATTCAAAATACGGAAAACTTTAAAAAATGCATATATAAAAAAATTTATTTACATGGAAAAGAAATAATGGATAGATTTTTTTTTTTTCGTTTCTAATCTACAGGACTAAGTACAAAAATAAATATCTGAAAAATAATGTGTAGATGATCGTGGCAAAAAAAAAAAAAAAATGTCATGTTGTTAAGGTTGATAACGAGCGCGCGTGTTTTTTTCTTTCGAACCACGAACTTACATAAATCTTAGTGTTACGTGATCATAAGAGAAGAATTTGTCTATTTACGTGGGTTAAGAAATACAATTGTTATTTTTCTGTTTGAGTAGGCTGAGGAAGAAACTGAAAAGTTGAGAAAAAGAGAAAAAAAATATTAAAAAAAACTCATAGAAATTGTTGTAGGTAAAACGCAACGTAAGTTTAAGTAATAGAACAACTGAAACAGTAAAGCCAACATGAACCGAATAACGAAATAAAAAGTAAGACAAAAAGACAAAAAACGTGGGAAACGAGGAAACGACGAAAGAATAATGATAAAAAGAATATGGAAAGAATAAAGAGAAAGGAAACTGGAAAGGACATTACTAATAACGAAATATTTAGAAGGAAGGAGACAAACGAAGGAAAAGAAGAAAGGAAGAATAGAGAGAGAAAAATCAAATGAAGAAACAATAATCTGAAAAGGATAGAAAAGTAGAAACGGTATGGAAAAAATGTAATAAGCAGGATCCGCCTTTTCTATTTGACTTGTTTATTCATTGTCTATGTCTATGTCTATCTATGTTCTTCGCATATTATCTTCTCGATTTCTTAGCTTTGTCAAGAGAAACATGGAAATATACAACTTTTTGGCCTAAGTACTGGTAAACATGTTTGCTGTTGACCATAGAAAAAAGTTGGAAGGAAAAAAAACAGACGAAGAAAGAGGAAGGAAAATACAGAAAGAAAGAATTAAAAATCGGATAAAGAAAGAGAAGTATGAATGAAAGAAAGGAGGAGAGGTAGATTAAAATAAGGAAACAAGAAAAAAAAAAAGACAAGTGAAGAAAATATGGAATGAAATAAGGATTTTTAAGGAAAGAGAGACATAAAGAAGAAGAAGAAAGAGCAAGGGGAAGAGAAGTAATGAAATAATGAAAACTATGCCAGGAAAGTAAGTTAGAAATAATAGAATAGAATGATAGAAATAGAAATAATAGAATAGTAATAATAGAAAGAATGATAAATACAAAGGAAGAGTAAGGAAAGGAACTGAATAAGGAAAAATTGATTTGGAAGAAAGGATAAACATAAAGGAGGAATAGGATAAATGGATTAAAGAAAAGTTAAGTAAAATGGAAGACGATGGAAGGAGCCGAGGCAGAGAAATAAAGAAAAATCATGAGTAAAGAAGAACAGGGATGTAAGTGGAGGAGGGAGGCATACAGGACGTGACTGGGCCGGGATAGAGCATGACCTAGAGTGACTTGCTTTATCCCTGTCAGCTGTAGTGGCGAGGGCTGCAGAGTGGTGGTACCGATGGATGGTCATGGTGCGTCACGCCAAGTGGTTCTCAAGTGTATGGCGCAGTTAAGGGACGCTTCTGGCTACCGCACGTGTATGGGGCCATTATGTAAGGTTGTCTTCACTGAGATTCTCACGTGACGCTTTTCTCACGTGTAGAAGCTAAGTACAGTTTGGATCCCATAGATAAATTAATAAGCAGATACCTAAGTAAATAAACCTAACCTATCCTTGAGGGTTTGAGGTTTTTATGTAAGAAGGGAATCCAGTAATGGGTAAATTGAATGGTGTTAAAAAATAAATAAATGAATATATAAAAACACTGAGTTGCCGGTGCCTAAAAAGTCAAATTAAAGATTGAAGTTTTTTCACTTTTTTTAATGAGAGTGCATTGAAGACCATCAAAACACTTTTTTATGTTAAGAAAGTCTTCTGAATATAGCTTTTTATGATATCTGAATTAGTTTAGCTTATCAAAATCTAACAAGTGTGTTCCAAATATGTAAAGGATTAAATGACATCAATGCTGAAGATTGTTTTCGCAGCCGATCTATCAGACGTTGCGAGAAAAGACGAAATCAAAATAACGGCAAAGCTTCAAACAACACTTCCTCTTCAGTTCAATAAAAGATAAACATGCTATGAATGAACCAATCAACTCTGCGGCGCCACCACGGTTACTTTGGCTTCCGTCGCCACTCCTTATGTACATTGGGATTCGTGGTTGATGGATAACATTCTGAGTTGCAGGACAGCTAAAGAAAAGACCAGAAGCAATCAGAAATTTGCAGACTTTAAAAGGAATGAAAGACCGAAAATGCACACACACACACACACACACACACACACACACACACACACACACACACACACACACACACACACACACACCACCGAACGGATCAGATTTGACTTTGTATCGGCTTCAGGACTGTTCAAGAGAGGAGTGACGAATCTCCATCTCCCACAGACAGCTTCCACTCGCCACCACACGATCAAAGTGACCACCGCTACATGTTTCCCTCGACCAACCGCTGTTCCCTTCACCGCGCTATTTGATTTATTGACACACACACACACACACACACACACACACACACACACACACATACACACACACACACACACACACACACACACACACACACACACACACACACACACACACACATGGGAAGGCTTAATACACTGAATAATGATAATAAATCCCCGAGTGAAATGACTTGAGAAGAAAGGCAAGTGAAAGAAACGAAGATGAAGAAAGAGGAAGATGAGGAAGAAGAAGAAGAAGACAAGTGTGTTTGTTTCCTTGACCTGTTCATTAGGGAAAAAAGAGGACTGGACTCTCCCTTGTGTAATACAGGTGAGAGGTGGAAAGTGGGAGCGATGTAAGGAAGGAATATAAAGAAAGGAGAAGAAAAGAAGTGGAGAGTAAATTTCAATAAGTAGAAGGAAGGGACTCTCAGAAAAGAAAAAGAAAAGGGAAAAGGAAAAGAGGAACACGAATTTGAGTTAGAAAATAGAAAGACAAGAGGAGGAAAGGGGGAAAGGAAAAGGAGAAAGAGAAAGATGGGAATTAAGAAAGAGAAGGAGGATGGGAATGAAGAAAGAGAAAAAGAAGGAGAAAGAGGTGGTGGAGGAAAGACAAGAGAAAAAGGAAGAAAAGAAACGGAGTAGCATAACAGAAAGAAAAGAGGAAATCAATGGATATAAGGAAAATAAGGATGGGTGAGGAAAGAGAGGAAAGGCAGAGAGTGAAAGGAGGAAGAGGAGAAGATGTAGGAGGAGGAGAAGGAGGAAGAAGAAAGGGAAGGGAGGAGGTCACCTAATGTGGCTGGAGGCGGGACATTAACTATTAGGAGACTCGTGATGAAAACATTGAGGTCATTAAGACACACACACACACACACACACACACACACACACACACACACACACACACACACACATGACCATTTTATTTCTGGAGATGGCGGGAGTAATGCCTCTCTTAACACTAACTGCTAATAACCCCTCAGCTGTTGTAATATGCTGCTGCTGCTGCTGTTGTTATTTTTTTATTGTCAGCGTTATTGTTGTCATTATTATTACTGTTGCTGTAGGCCCGTAAGGTGTAGGTGGTGGTTATTATTGTACTACTGTGACTATCATCATCATCATCATCATCATCATCATCACCATCAAAGGAAACGTGCAGATAGCAAAGTATAGAACAACAATACGTGTTCCGTTGGTGTTTCGAAGTATCGTTGCTTGCCAGAGGATGTACAACACTTTCATAACTTATTGTACGAGTTTCCTGCGGCCACCACGGCACGCTTGGCCCGGGGCGCTGCTCACGACGCCGGCCGGAGAGGGAGATGAGAGAAAGGAAGCAGAAGGAGAAGGAGAAGAGGGTCGTGAGGCTCCCCGTGGCGGTCCGACTGTCCTCCTCCTCCTCGGCCTCCTTTCCCTTCCCAGCCATGACCGTCTGTGTTCTGCGTCTGGTACACTATAATTATGATCCACAATAAAAGAAAACGTGTTGTGTGGCTTCAAAAGGCAGTGTAAAACTAATTTATTTGCACTGACAGTCTCTCAAATCTCTGAAATACACAACAGCAGGCACAAGAAATCAAAAGGTGATAAAATTTACGTATTCTTCCACCATACCATTTGCAAGACTCTCATCTCAACAAGAATCACGCTGAGAAGCCGCGGAAAGCCTAAATTTGTGGTCTTTATATTATTTCGGAATGGCAAAGAGCAAACAAGTGCTGTTCAATGCCTCAATTCTATTACTCATCTACTTCACGAAACATTCCAGATGACTATTCCCTCTTCTTCCTTAACCCTTTCATTACTGGGAGGCATTTTCATATTTATTCTGCTTATCATTTGTCGATTCTATACAGCTTCAGAAACTCATGTGGAGGTTAGAATAGTACAAACTCTGGCCATTAATCTTCTCATGTGTCTTCCCCGCAAATCCTTCCTAATGTCAGTAAAATCATGCCCAAAACTCGTGCTTAAAAATGTGTCCCAGTACTGAAAGGGTTCATGGCGCCCATCTGTTTTCATCGTCCATGATGAACATCCTCAGTTTATATATAAAGTTTATACTTTCTTATCTTATCTACCTTTATTAAAAATTTCAATTGGAAATATCACTTTCCGTCTCTTTGATTCTGGGACGCTCTCCGTGTTTTTCTGCTCTTCCTATCTGTAACTTGAACTATTTCAGGAGAGAAATACCAAGACAGATCTTTTTTTTATGTAAGAAGGGAAAGCTGGCCATGGGCAATAAAAACTATGAAAATAAAGCCCACTAATTTGCCATTTCCCTTAAAGGTCCACAGAATCAGCCGAAATACATGGGCAGATGTCTTGAAACCTTCCTATTAAATAAAACCAAGTCTTAGAAGTTGAAAGTACAGAGACAGGGAGAGAGTTCCAGGGTTTACCAAAGAAAGGAATGAATGCTTGAGGATGCTGGTTAACTCTTGCATTAGGGAGCTGGACAGAATAGAGGGGAGAGGAAGAAGAAAGGCTTCTGCGGCGAGGCCATAGGAGGAGGGGAGGCATGCAGTTAGCAAGATCAATAGAGCAGTTAGCATAAAAATAGCGATAGAAGATAACAAGGGATGGCATTGTAAGTGGACTTTCCTCATTATTTATTATTTTGTTTGTGTTTTTTACTGAGCCGGTCTCCCTGTTGCACAAATTCAATCTAGATACAAGTACAATAGGCCTCACCTTTTTAATTGTTACAGTCTTTTTTCACAATCATTTTGACCTTCTTAGACACCTAAACCTTGATCAGTCTCTTAAATACTTCTGTAACTAAGAAAAGATTCTCTCTCTCTCTCTCTCTCTCTCTCTCTCTCTCTCTCTCTCTCTCTCTCTCTCTCTCTCTCTCTCTCTCTCTCTCCGCAATGCCAGTAGTGTTGTTAGGCTTCTGTATCATTTGTTATCGTTTCCTTTCGAATTTGGAGGGGTATTTCTGTGGCCTCATCGTGGTAATTTTATATTCATGTTCTAAAATTTCCGCTCACCTTGTCCTCCTCTTTCCTTTCTCTCCAATCTACTCCCCCTCTCGTCCTCTTTCTGTGCCCCGGCCCTCACCTCAACCTCATCCACTCCGTTTTCTTCTTCCTCCTCCTCCTCTTCCTCCTCCTCCTTCTCTTTCTCCTTTTTCTTTTCTTTGCTTCATGTCCTTCCTTCGTCTCTATATTTTCTTCTTCCTTCCCTCACCTAATCAGTTTATAGAATTGCCCTATATCCTTCGCTGTCATCCTTCGCTTACTACTTACTGTGTCGGTTTCAGCGCATGAATCATTATCAGTTTTTGTTATTACTCTCTTTTTGTTGTTTTTTGCAGTTACTGTTGTTTTTGTTGTCGTTGTTGCTGTTTTTGCTGCTGTTGTTGTCAAATCTTTTTCTACGTACAAAGATGTTTTCTGTTATCCTATGGGTGAGATCTGGAGTGTTCCATTCAGAGCGCCAGCTGGAGATCAAAATTCAGGTTGAAATGGTTCTGTAAAATCCTTCAGTATTTTTAGGAATATACAGTACGAGTGCAGTTGGTTGCCGAGATCCGTAGAGAATGGTTGAAATCAGTGGTGGAGAAGCGGTAGACGAGGAGGAAGAAATGTTCCAATGTGTTGTGTAGCGCAGGCACACAGTGGATGATCAAGCATGCAATTTCATAAACAAAGTTAATAACCTTAGCCTATGTTTGGTAATATTTCAACCGAAACTAGTTTTATCCTATCAAGGAATGACTATAAATGCGAATAACACTGCACTGGAAGCAAAATAACATGCCTGCATTGGTTTGCTTGTTGCTCGTGAGAAAGGAAGAATACAGTCATTCCATTAATTCCGTGTGAATCCAGAAACCAGTTCAGGATTCAACCATGAACCAGATTTGAATTATGCGTTTACATTAGAGAGAAAAACTGCTAAGGCAACGTGCTCCAAGGTGTTTAGAAATAAAACTACTATTGTCTTGCTCTAAAATTATATTAGCCTCAAATCATCGTGTGTGTCGAGCCGAAGTGAAGCGGTCAAGCTTAAACTAAAAAGAAAAACACTCGCCCCACCGGTGTACTGATCGCCACACACAAGTGTTCCTGATGGCGGCATTTGCTATACAATACGTGGCCTTGCAGTACTGGCACTGAGTCCTGCAGCTCCGGGAATGTGATAACCCTGTCATTCTGATGTTCACTGATGCTTGGCCTATGTATTCTGAGGTAGCCTTTTTTTTTTTTTTTTTTTTTTTTCCTTCACATTTTATGTGCGGCGAATTTACTTTTTATTCCTTGCAAAATTCTTACTTATTCTTAAGGTATTGGATGATACGAATTATTATGATCTAGTTTCGTACAAGTTCCTGCGCTGGAATCTAGAACACCAAATAGGTGACGGTTCTGCGGCGCTCAGCGAGATGCCCGAGGAGGCAGCGATGCATAGTGCACAGTGCGTCCCCCTCCTTACCATCCACAGAGCACGCTTATCCTTATTACACTGTGTGGTATTGTCCAGTAAAGTATGTTGCCGTCAGGTCTTCAGTTTCTGATTCCTCCACTTCAGGAAGGGCAGAGGCTTTACTCCCTAAGTGGTGCGGCGCGCCTCACTATATCCCCTGAGCGAAGGGCTTGTTTTTGTTGGTGGCGAGGTAATACGTGCCGCTCAGGCTGTAGGGAGGAAAATAGGTCAGGTCAAGTCAGGTTAGGTTACGTCAGGGCGAGAGACGGCAGGCACATAAGAGTAAAGTGTGTGTGTGTGTGTGTGTGTGTGTGTGTGTGTGATCCACTCTTTCCTTGAAAAAAGACCAGAGAGAGAGAGAGAGAGAGAGAGAGAGAGAGAGAGAGAGAGTGAGAGTGAGAGAGAGAGAGAGAGAGAGAGAGATTCATAGTAAAGATGCAGCAATACACTTAGGGATGAGAATACAAAAACTCTGTCATAACTATTAGATAATACTGCAAGATTCACTGTTAATCATTATTCTATTGCCTGTATTCACTTTTTATCTAAAGTAATGACTGCTTTTGTACATCTATACGTATTTTCCCTCCCATACGAATTTGCATTTTTTCTCCCAAATCGAATCAACATGGTAATTTTGCATCAAGTAAACACTGGCCCATAATGCACCACGTCTTCACCTGCGGTCCACGTGGAAGCCCATCTCGAGGCAGCCCTTGCCACAGCCGTTGCAGCCGCCAGCTGTGTAAGTGCCCCAGTCGCTGCAGGGGCGAGACGTGAAGGTGGGCTGGCCGTTGATGCTCTCCGTCCAGTACTCGTGCGATCTACCGTGACTGCACCCGCCTGTCGGACACACACTGAGTCACCCTTCACCTTCAGGAACACTCACCTCACCCACAGCCTTGCCTCACCTTCCTTCCCCTTCCTACTACCCCTTGTGTTCCTCATGTCACAAACAACACAACACGCAATGACAGTGTAACACAGAAGTATAAACTGCCATGGTGTTTCTGTCCAAAATTTTGAATCCCAGGGAGAAGATTCATGTAGAGATTGCGTTTTTCGCTGCATCGCGACCGCGCGCGGACACACACACACACACACACACACACACACACACACACACACACACACACACACACACACACACACAGCTTCTAGAATGTTTATATGCATGAAAGGTAGAATTCATGAAAGAAATTGTCGCATATGAAATTAAAAAAAAATACTACTTATCGCATAACTTAGTTCATACACTAAAACTGCTGAAGAAATATAAACAGCGAAAAAAAAAAAAAATCAAAGAAGCACACAGTTGCTAAAATCATGTGAATTGAAGCGATCTGTAGGACTAGGGAAGAAAAAATACTGGATGAGGATAAGTGACTTGAAGCAGAGACCACAGTGGCTGCCAACACCCACCAGTCAGCAGGTCCATCCAGTCCCCACCCACAGTGCAGCCTGGCTGGTGGTCCCCGCCGTTAGGGTAGAAATCAACGTGTCCCAGTGAGTCCTTGAGCCCCACGCAGCCCTGTTCACAGTGACAAGGAAGAATGAACTCAATTAACTTCTATGGAATACGTAGTGTGCACATAGCTTCTTTTTCTTCAGATGGTGATCTTAATTTAAGTGAAGATATTTCCGGTTGTTGTTTTTTTTTCGCTCAATTTGGTTGGTTTATTCATCTATGGAATAGAGACACTTTCAGTCGACACGATGGTGGACAGTGGAAAATGGTAAAATGTCTTTAAATACACTTGTAGCAAAATATTCCAATAATGAACATTTACAACCACCATACTAGTTATCATGCCACTTCCATCACAACCAACGTTTTCTTTTGTTCATGTTTTAGCTTTTCACGCAATATAAGCGTAGCCATACAAGCCATGGTGCCGCAAAATCAATTATTGGCTTCATGCTCGATACTTATTCAATCCACCAAGGACCCCACTCACATCTCCCACGCCGCCGCCGTTGGTGTGGATGATCTGCACGAAGTCTGCGTCGGTTTTGTCAAGGCGAGACGATTCTGGCTTGGTGTAGAACTCCGGGCCGGCTGGGTCCATGCCTGGAAGGAGGGAGGTGTTAACAATGTGCAGGGAGTGAAAGTAGAATGATGCATGAAAGGAAGTAAGTTTTGGCGGTTTGGGTCAAGATGAAGGGGTGGAGGAAAGGACAAGACTGGTGGTGGTGGTGGTGGTGGTGGTGATAATGATGAGTGGTGACTGATGGAGAAAAAAATACCAACTATAACTATGGTGTTCAAGACTAGCTTCTCTAAGTAACGGTGGAGGGAAGCCAACCTGTACTAAAAACAGTGAATGAGAGATTGACCTATAATGGCTGTGTTGTTGTTGTTGTTCTTGTTTTTGTTGCTTGGTGGTGGTGGTGGTGGTGATAGTGGGGAACTGACATGAGACAGTGGAGACTAACCTGTGATGAACGGAAGACGGAATTTTTTAAGGTTTTGTCCGACGGCCCCCGCCACGTGAGCCCCGAGGGAGTGTCCCACGATCTGCACCCCCGCCGCCCGCATCCCCGCCGCCTCGTGCAGCCAATCCAGCAGGCTTGCGGTGAGCTGGCCGACCTGCCGCCACGCACCACAAGATTAATTAGGTGTGCGTGTACGTCTGCGTATGCGCGTGCGTGTGCGTTGTTTTTTTTTTTTTTTTTATGCAGAAGGGAGGCGGCCTAGGGCAGCAAAAAGTAGAATATAAAAGCCCACTGAAGTGCCGGTCCCTCGGAATGTTCCAATGTGTGTGTGTGTGTGTGTGTGTGTGTGTGTGTGTGTGTGTGACGAATTAGCACGACAACAAATTAGCTGACATCAACATAAGAATAATGGCACAGGTCTCAAACAAACTTTTTCTGACCACATTGTCTAATAAGTTTCAGCTCATTAAAGCTGCAATAGTCCACCGAAAGATAATACTCCAATTATGCGTTTTGAGGAGAGAAGGCAACATCTCTGTCTCCATCTTGCCATCCAGCATGAAGTAAACAAAGTAGAGGCTCACCTGCGGCACGTGGTCGACTGCTGCCGGGTACCAGGGCGCCACGGCCAGCTTGCCCCAATCCACAGAGATCACGTTGTACGAGCCCAGCTTCAGCAGCTCTGTCAGGAAAGAAAGAAAGACACTTTACGTCATAGCAAGAGAGAGAGAGAGAGAGAGAGAGAGAGAGAGAGAGAGAGAGAGAGAGAGAGAGAGAGAGAGAGAGAGAGAGAGAGAGAGAGAGAGAGAGTCACCCACAAAGGAGGTGACAAAGCGAAAAGATGAATTGTTGTGGCTGAGTAGAATATAAATTACCCCTAGATTTAATTCATCTTTTAAGACTCGTGTTGTAGTACAGTATTGAGAGAAGGTGCAGTGATATAGAGTGGACCACTTTCTAAGAAAAGTTGAAGTCACTGGGTCTATCACCTCAGTATGAATATTGAGGACGCCAATTTTATTTATAGGTAAAGAGTGAGTAGCTTTCCGCTCAAGAAGATAATATGAAGCTGTTTTGCAAGAGTCAGTTGAACGCCGGTGTCATGCATGGATCACTGGGTCTTCACTGTAACACTGTTGGCTTCATTGTGTCCGTGTGTCCGTGTGTCTGTGTGTGTGTGTGTGTGTGTGTGTGTGTGTAGGACAAGAAGCGTCAGTCCTGCTCACCCCATAACCTCATGTCGCCCCCCCCCCTACCACCTCGGCATCACTCACCTGTCTTGCCGACCACCGGCCAGCCACTGTAGCCCTCACTCGAGAAGCCATGGATGAGCACCACTGTGGGATCATTGCCATCAAAGTGACCCAAGCTATATAGGTCACCCTGTATCAGGTCCAGGCATTCGTTGTCACCAGAGTTACTCCTGCCGGCGAGGTGAAGGGATACGGTCAGTGAAGGTGTAGTGCTGCTGCTGTATTAGTAAAGTGTTGCTTGTGTTGCGTTGTTTTGGTGACGGTCGTGCTAATAGGTCGTTGTAGTATGCTAATCTGTAGTGTAGCCATGAATTTTTGTTCTCCAGGTTCTCATTAAGACTATTTTCAAAGGCCATTTTTACTTGTGGAGAGGGAGAAGATGTAGGGGAAGAGGAATAAGGCAGGCCTATGATACACATCGGAGGCAACTTAGCTTTACCCAATGACAACCACCATGAAAAGAAAAAGATGACAGATGTCACTCTTGTTAGATTTATAGGTAGAAAACTGCTTCATTAAGTAGGGAGCCGACTGTGCACACAGTAAAGAGTAACATTACTTATGTTCTGTGGTGTTTTATTTGGGTCCAATATGACCTTAGCTGTAGCGGCGCCACATAAGAGTTGGGTTTTTTTTCTTTCATTACTTTATTTCACCTCAAGAAAAGAGTGTTAAAAGTAGCCTAAACGTTTAAGAATACAATCATATCTTTTACACCCACAAGAAAATGACATAAGCTCAGATGACATGAAACAATCTGAAATGCCGCCCTGCAGACACTGCTGTTTCCTCACCTGGTCCACATCAGGAAGCGCACATCGTCCAGCGAGGCACGGGGCTCGTGCTGCGGGGCAGCGGTGACGGCGGCCATCGCCCCGACTGGTGGACAGAGATAACATGTGAATGGGAGCAGTGGAAGTTTGGTCTCCAGTAAGGCTTCCTTAGCTATTTAAGGTACTGCACACGAGCACATAGCCATGGCTGATCATGTACGAGTATATTTAGTAATAACTTATTGTTAAAAACCATATTATGTAATAGGATCAATGATTAGTGCTGAGCTGATGGAAGCAGAGGAAGAGGTACTCTATGATGACGATGCTTATTGTGCTTTAGATACGTTATTACTTATAATTTGTAATTTCAAAGTATCCGGCAGGGTGGTCAGTGATGAATAGTCATATGCTGTGGAGGCCGTAGACAGGTGATTTTAAGTCTTCTATTCTTGTCCTAAATACTCATTTCCCTTGTGATGTGAGATGGTTCGTTATATTGCTGTAAATGGCTACTTGATGAAAAATGTAAAAAATTGACAAGCTGTGCAGCCATGGATGAGTGATGCAGTGTTAGGTGTGATGTGCTTAGACGGAGCTTTATTTCTTTTCTTCGCCTCAAAATCAAATTGTCAGGTTATACTCATAGAGTTTCATTAAGCCCGAGTGGTCTTCATGGTCCTCTGTTTCAATTAACATAGTTTCCATACCCTAAGTTTACAAAAAAAAATGACGTTCATATGGAGATTTTCTTTAGTTGAGAACATAGATAAATAAACGTTTTTAGAGACCAGTAGTTCAAAATTCTAATTATTTTCCGCTGTGTATATTATGTATTAGTTTCTCCATTTTCACATTTATTTACATACTGATTTGATGAACAGGAATGATTCGCCAAGAGTTCACCGTTTTTAATTAACATAAACACTAAATGCTAAATGTTTGAAAACCTTTGCTGGCTGAGAAAAAATGTCCGTAAAAGCAGTGTATACTATAATTTCCTTTCAAGACAAGATCAACATCATTGCCACTTACTGGTGTCCAATGTCACGACTTATCACTGGAAAACACGGAAGACAGAACGCCACTCTACTCACCTAGCAGCACCACCATCAGCGGCGTCGAAACCATTATGAAGTGAAACACGATAGGTGTGGAGACTGTCAGCTTACTTACGACCTCTCAATCACCTCCGCTGCCTCCTCCAGTGTTCCTGGCACTGTGGACTGCTCTGCAGCCTCACCAGGGTTAAATCTTATATGCAGCGAGATTAACCGTATAACGAACCACTCCCCGCTCCTACTATCACTAGACCTGGGAACGCCACAGCCGGCCACGACTAACTCTACTTCTCGATACTTTGGTTACGCCTGAACCTATTACTCAACAACTTGGAGTAGTAATAGTAGTAGTAGTAGTAGTAGTAGTAGTAGCAGTAGTAGTAGTAGTATAAAACTGTTGCTGCTGCTGCTCCTCCTCCTCCTCCTCCTCCTCCTCCTCCTCCTCCTCCTCCTCCTACTACTACTACTACTACTACTACTACTACTACTACTACTACTACTACTACTACTACTAC
>CM035181.1:34701504-34717025 GCA_020233015.1 Callinectes sapidus | reverse complement strand
TCTCTCTCTCTCTCTCTCTCTCTCTCTCTCTCTCTCTCTCTCTCTCTCTCTCTCTCTCTGGTGATGGAGGTTTTCAAGGTTACTGACCTATCACTTGTTTATTTATTTTTTTATTTTTTTGTTAGTACTGCGGCTCCTTGTTATCAAAACTCGCTACATACGTAACTCCAACCTTCCCCCCTCCCCCCACACACACAGACACACCTCGGCCAACCTCCCCTGCATTGCGCCTCCAGAGAACACATTCCCACGCCTATCTAGTCTCCCTCCTCAAGGTAGACTGGCTACTCTGAAATTGCCTCTATATTTTTTTTACTTCTTTCCTCGGCACGCGCCCACCTGATGACAGTTCCCACCTCACCTGTCCTTCATTGGGCAACACCTGCACGACTGACCCCCGCGTACTTCACCGCCACTATCATCGTTACCGTCAAAAGTCTTCATTATTTTTATTGTCAAAGTGTGTCTATTGTTTGTAAGGGAAGGGGGGGGGTTGTGTGTGTGTGTGTGTGTGTGTGTGTGTGTGTGTGTGTGTGTGGTACCTAGTGACTTTTTTTTTTTTTATTTGTTCATTTATTTTTTTTCAGCTTTCTTCTTTGTTTTGGTAGTTCGTGGGTCTCTGTAATAATTAATGTGTAGATTGTAAGTGAACTAGTGAATGATGATAATAGTAAGAAAAGCATTATTGTATAGGTTGCTGTTATTACTATTATCAGTATCATTATCATTTTTAGTTATTTTCATTATCATTACCTTCATTATTGTTAACATTGTGAAAATCATCATCATCATCATCATCATCATCATCTTCTTCATCATAATTATCATCATAATCAGCATTACCATTGTAGTAGTACTAATTTTTGTTGTTTATACCAGTGCTTTAGTATCATCATTATTATCATCGTCGTCATCATCATCATCATCATCATCATCATCATCATCATCATCATTATATTTTATTTGTGAAGACAAGATCACCCTCACGCTTCAGGCGAGGACACACACACACACACACACACACACACACACACACACACACACACACACACACACACGCACGCACGCACACACACTTAAGCTTTCGCAATCATTTCATCACTGTTGCCAAAGTGTATAATGATAATTGCTTAACTGGTGGCACTCAAGTAAAACCTGAAAATAACGAAATCTCTCTCTAACTCTCTCTCTCTCTCTCTCTCTCTCTCTCTCTCTCTCTCTCTCTCTCTCTCTCTCTCTCTCTCTCTCTCTCTCTCTCTCTCTCATACCATCATCACCATTTACATTCAAGTAAGTTAATTTTGTGTCCACTGAGATGAATCTTAATATGCTCTCTTTTTTTCCATCTCAGTGCTAGAAATGGCTTTATCTCGACTCATTGATTCGCCACCAGGCTTTGATGACTTCCCATATATGTTTTTTTATACGACATGTCTAATAAAATTTTCATCCTTTTCATTTATTTTGGGGGAGCGGTGATTTTCCCTTTCTTTCAGGTGTTGCAGTAATCATTGTCATTCCAAAGTGTAAAACAAGATCATCAGCTGGCAGCCAATTATCACCCCATTGTATTCACCTCTTGCATTGGTTTGTTGCTGGAAAGATGGTAAACGCCATGTGATAAATTGGTTAGAGGTAATTACTTGTCGATCTGTTCAATATGCTTCCAGGAAAATGTTGTTTAGATGTAATGTTATTTTGTCTTTAGAGTCGTCTATTTGTAAGGCATTCGCGAGTAGAGAATATCTCTTTTTTTTCTTTTCTTTTTTTTAAGAAAACCCGCGGCATGGCTTGGTTTCACGGCATTCCACTTCGTCTGGTCACATTTGGTCTTCATGGCCTACTCAGGGCTTCTACGCACGAGTTTTACATCTGTTTTGTTTTTGTTTTCGTTTTTTTCCGGGCACGGATTGGTAACGTTCTGTCTTAATCCCGTCCACTTGAGAATAGGTTGTTGCCAGGATGTACGATTAGTGTCACACTTTACGCTGTGGTTGTGAACAGTGTCATTGTTGTGCTTCCGGAATGAGTTCAAGTTATCTTTTATGTGGATGACTTATCAGTCTCCTTTTCTGTGACACATGCCTTTGATTGAGAGGAAGCTGCAGTTGTCAATTAACGCATTTCTCAGTGGGCTCCGAATCCGGGAGTTTATTACTTGGCTTAGAGAACTGACAATACACCTTTTGCAGCTTTCGTGATGTTTTTTTTACCAAGATTTATAGGTACATAGTAGAAGAATCTCTTGTGTAGAGGACACTCGTTTTCTGGGGCTTAAATTTGACAGCTGCCTCACTTGGGTATCTCACCTTCATTATACTAAGGCAGTTTGTATGAAGGCGTTGTCACTCCTTAGAGTCTTCACTCATACCTCTTGGAGCGCAGAAAATCAAACATCCCTCTTTTTGTACCGACCTCTTATTCTTTTTTTAGGTTGAAGTATGATTGTGAGGCTCATTCACCTGCTACTGAGGCTTGACTTACTATGGTGGACTGGTAACTGGTAAGCTAGACTGATGCCAAACTTACTGGTGGATGCTGATGTCCTTCCCGTCCGTGCAGGAGAGCTGCTCAGTGCCTGGTCTGGCCTGTCCCAGAATCGATCATACGCGTAGTTAACTCATGGCCATGGAAACAACCATTTTTAGTTCCCTTGCAGTGTGACTCTCTCTGTTGGAGTGTGTCTGTCTGGCGGAGCTGCGGGAGCGATACTGCTGTAGCGCCGAAGATATGACTTTCCTGGGCTCTTTTCCCCGACCATGAGGTTCCTATGTTTCTACGTGTTTTTAACAAATTACAGCTTTCCTTTTTAAAGATTCTTATTTCAATTATTTGACCAGTAATGTGATAATAGAGGAAAGAAAAGATACGCAGCCATCTGCATTTTTCTTTAATTAACTCTTCAAAAAAGTTTTTCTTTCAAAACATGAGAGGATGTTCCCTAATCAGACTAATATCCTACAACATAAATTATTGATTCACACAACACTGACTACTTAACACAGTACAATATTTCACTTTGCTACATTAAAATGCGTATCTCTGCCCCATGCTTACATAATGTACTCAGTATGAAGCGACCCTCATACGGGCTTCCCCTGAAATTTCTTCTTCTTCATCCTTTTCTTCTTATTCAGTCTTTCTTTTCTTTTCTTCTTTTTTCTTTTTTCTTCTCTTTCTTGTTCTTCTTGTTCTTCTTATTCTTATTCTTATCCTCATTCTTATTTTATTTTATTTTTATCTTTATTCTTTTCTTTCCTTTTTTTCTTTTTCGCTTTCTTCTTCTTCTTCTTCTTCTTCTTCTTCTTCTTCTTCTTCTTCTTCTTCTTCTTCTTCTTCTTCTTCTTCTTCTTCTTCTTCTTCTTCTTCTTCTTCTTCTTCTTCTTCTTCTTCTTCTTCTTCTTCTCCTCCTCCTTCTGTCTTTCTTTTTTCTTTGCTTCTCTTTTCTTGTTGACAGACATACGGCTTCTCGTGCGACACAGATTCACTGATTGCATGACCTGCTAAAACGTGGAATGATGAGCATTTTGGAACAGTTTACAAATCTACAAAGCACTTCAGGCGGATGGTGTCCCTGGTGCCTGGTCTATGTGAATTAAGGAAAGGGTTCTGTTTTGTGGTTTTCCTGTACATTTACCGCATCATTACATGTAAAGTGCACGAAGAAGAACAATCCGTAGATGTGATTTTTCTCTTAATACCCTCCTTTATCAAGTGACAGCGCAGATATTTTTTTCATTTTTTTCTTATAACTCATTTCATTAAGGTAATTTTCACAAGTCGCCATATTGTAATGAGTGTTAAAATAGGAGATTTGGTGACTTTGTGTTTTAAGTTTGCTGTTGTCGGTGATGGGTGGATTGTATGAGCATTCCAGTCTCATTCTAATATCATTTTGAAAGTAGCGCTCGTCTCACCATCTTATGTTCCCACGCTATAGGGTTATGATTTGTGTACGTGTGTTTATGTGGGATGGTGGTGCAGGTGCCTAACCCATGGCGTAAGGCGAGACGTTGTTTGTCCTCAGGTAGTAACTCCCCGTTAAACTGAAACAAAATCAGAGATTTGTAATAACTCTGCAGTCCCATTATTGTTGTATTCTGCTTTCAGGATATGATTCATGTGTTCACCAACAACCTTCATGTCTCTTTGGAAGACTTCCTATCTTTAAAGGTGACATACTTTTTCTTCACGTGGAAGCCCATCTGGAGGCAGCCCTTCCCACACGTGTTGCACTGGCCGGCCTGAAAGGCATCCCAGTCTTGGCACGGGTGTGCCAGGAAGGGTGTCTCCCCGTTTATACTTTCCACCCAATAGTTTTGCGCCACGTCATGGTTGCAGCCCCGTGCCTCCCCTGCAGGTAGAAGCCATGCGTTAGCCAATGCTAAGTGTGCTTTTCAGAGCAGTAACATTAGTGTATTTTAAACAACAAGGATAGTTTCATACGTGAATTAAAAATGCTTTACCTGGAGCAGTGAGGCCAAATGAGCAGGCTGGCTGATGCTTCCCGCCGTTGGGATAGAAATCCACGTGCCCCATTTGTTTCATCATTCCCAAGCAAATCTAGATGAATAAGTAAGTCTATAAGGAAACTTTGAAGACTCTGTAATGCATCAGTTACATGTGTGAAATTTAATGCAATTGTAAAAGTATGCTAAATTGTAATAAAAATCTTGAAGAAAAGCAGGAATGCAAAAGATAAAAAGTATCGTAAAATTTAATATCATCATCATCATTATATCATGTTAGGTTACTCCGCAGCGTATACCCTTCCCTTCGCCCCGGCCTGCCCCGAGCATTGCACCTACAGTAAGGATGGAACAGGCGTCTGTGTGGATCACTTGAACAAACTCAGCATCGGAAGGGTCGAGGCGGTGTTCCTCGGTCACGTTATAGAAGAGTGGACCGGCAGGATCCATCCCTTAGACCACGACAAAGAAGCAATACAGAGAAGGAAGAATTCACATGAACGATGTATGACAATATACTACAAAGTAAATTCTGTGAAACATGGTTCTGCTCATTTCTACAATTCAGCCATTATAGTGGAGCAGTTTGCTACTTGTTTTCCATGAATAGTTGTTTGTGTGACATCAAAATAAGGTGTAGACTGACCTGTGATGAAGGGAAGGCGAAACTTTTCAAGGTGTTGACCAATGGCGCCACACACGTGAGACCCGAGGGAGTGCCCTGTGGCCTGCACCTGTGTCACGTCCAGTCCCGCCACCTCTTCAAGCCACTCCAGCAGGCGAGCCGCGCGCTCCCCCACCTAACCACACACCGACAGTCCAGCAACAACAATACATTTTAAGATCTGTCCCCACTTGACGCCAGCATGATTGTTTACAGGCATGGGGCAGAGCGCGTCACTTACCAGCTGTGTGTGCAGGACGGCCTGGGGGTACCACGGCGACACACCCAGGTACTCCCAGTCCACAGAGATCACATTGTACGACCCACGACTCAGCAGCTCTGTTGGACGGAGAGTCAGATCACTGCAATTGCCATATTGTACCAATACCACAGGAAATTCGTCCACGGAGGGATTCAGGACAATTAATAATTTGACATCGCTTCACTTAAGATAAGAAGTTCATTACCTCACATTGCAATTTATTTTTTCCCTCCCGCTTGATAAATAAGGAATAGACAGAGCCACCACGCACCCGTCTTAGCTCGAACCGGCCAGCTGGTGAAGCCATTTGAGTTGAAGCCGTGAACCACCACCACCGTAGGATCCGCAGCCCTAAGGGGGGAGGCAGCCAGATTGGCGGTGTCCCCCAACACCAGGCGATAGTACTGGTCATCCTCTGGATTGCTCCTAACGAGAATGACACACAGCATAAGTTAAACATAAATCTACTCACTACCATCTCTTTATACGACATTTTTTGCACTTTTTGACATGCAAGAAATGCCAAGATGGAGTGACACCTGTTATCCCATTACCTGGTCCACAGGAGAAAATTAACATCATCCGCGGAGGCACGCGGCGCGATGGCCGTCGCATCCGCAGCCACCATCACCACCACCACCACCACCTGCAACGCAGCTGTCACACCAAGTGTCAGCAGTCACGTGCATAACTTCTTCAGTCCTTCTAAACACTGACTCAAATCGACTCAACTTGACCTCAACAAGTATTGCAGTTAATGTCGCAGAAACTACTTAGAGTCGCAAAGTTATTACTGGCAAAATCAAGGACAAAAGTATAAAGCAGCACCTTACCCAGCAGCCTGAAGAGGGACATGGCGGGCCTGGTGTTCTCCAAGACTAACGTCCATCCTCCATTGGCTGTTTATTAACCCTCGCGTATGTGTCGGGAACTGAGTCACCTGCTGCTGCACAAAGCCAGAAGGGAAGGAAAAATCAAACTTTATTTGGTAACTGTCACTCTTGGCCACTCGTCCTTGACCTGCAGATAGGCCACGTCCTCCAGACCTCGACACACCCAGGCCGTGCCTTCCTTGTGGTGATGTTGAAACCACCCTTCTGGTTCTCACGGTCTGATAAAGGTCACACACTGCTAAATACATAAACAAACAAACAAGAAGCATTCCTTACTCTAAGTTCACTCCGCCAACATTCGGCCAGCATCATAGGACCTGCCGTCCGATAGGGCATACTAAGGGTGTTAGCATTCAGCTTTCAAAGTGTTAAAAGTATAGATCCAAAATCAATGTTAAAGTTACATTCGGCGTTGGTGTGCTCTCATCCAAATTATGTTGTGCAGTTCTGGTCTATTAGAACCAGTACACAGGAAAAATCACTAAAAAGATGCAAAGAAATAGCGAGTATTCTTTACGAAAGAAGATTAAGCTTTTTAAATGCACATGCTTAAAGAAGTGTGAAGTTACTATAGGATCATGGAAAGAAATCATGTATACAAATTTAATAAAGTTACATATAAAAAGAGATAGAAACAAATTCTTCTCAAATAGAGTCGAAGTTGAATGGAATAGACTCAATAATAAGGATGTCACTGCTGAGTCATTATGGAGCTTCTTAAGACAATTAAACAAATTTATGGATGAGAATCATAGGTTGAAATAGGAAGGTATGCTTGGTAAAGAGACTGTTGCTTGTAGTCCTAACAGCTTCCCTCATTTTTTGTTTTCTTTTTTTATAGTTTTGCCCTGGTGTGTTGACCCCAAGGCATTCTTATGTCACTAGAGAAGGGATGCACTGTATGGAAATAAAGAGATTGCGATACTCACTAATAATGTATAGTTCGGAACAAAAACAAAGCAAATCATAGAAAAACTGTCACTCCCGATCTGCGAAATGCATTTGTTGTTAACTTACAACAAAACCTTACTTTATATTTCCCAATTTCAATAGACCTTTTTGGCCATTCTGTTTTCAATAGTGCTGTTATTCCCAAAAATTCGGTTTCATATTGTATTTGTATGTAAACTGAATGGGCGCTCTTGCTGATAGACAGGCAAAGACGATGTCCACGGGACAGGTTTGTGAAGCAATCTGGCAAAATTATATCCAATCTACTAATAACTAAATACTATGCTGAAATTCTTTTGGAGCAATCTAGCAAAATCATTTGAAAATAAGGAATAATCAAGAAAGAGACCTCGAGAGAAAACCTAGCAAAACTACTGAAGACTCCAATCATAGTGAAGTAGTTAGGCAGGTGGTAGTGGTGGTGGTCTGCCGCTGGTCCTCAGGTGACGTAAGTGGGTCTAGCAGGAGGCTCACTCACCCCTTCCCACCTCACCTCACCCTGCCCACCCTCACCCACCACCTGAAGTCTGTTCCCAGGATAAAGACTATATAGCGGGAGGCTGGCGAGAGTAGGGTAAGCTCTGATGATATGACGCAAATATTGAACAATGTGTACACACACGTAAGAGTTAATCTGAACTTTTAGGGTTATGAGCCTCCGTGGTGTGAGAGGGTACGGAAACAAAACATTAGCCTGTGAGAATCGTAGAGGCTGCGGTGAATTGTGGTGAGGTACATTCACTGCCTATTTAGCATTATTTTTATTTTTATTTTTTTATTTACTTTTTATTTACTTTTTATTTATTTATTTATTTATTTATTTATTTTTATTTATTTATTTATTTATTTTATTTTATTTTATTTATTTATTTATTTTTTTTTTATTTTTTTTATTTTATTGGACAGTCTCCTTTACACGTAGAAAAGGAGTACGTAGTAGATGGATACTTGATGAGCAGCAGCAGCAGCAGCAGCACCAGTCATTACAACTGCAACAAAAAACATTCAAAGAATCTTCCCACAATTCAAATCTTAGTTTCATTTCGGTCAAGTTCTTACTGCAGACTCCTCAGTCACACTTGGTCACATCTCACCACCTCCGCTGTTTGTTACTGACTTTGTGTGTGTGACCGCTCTGGTGGTGTTTCGTTATTTGTGTCGCATCCTTACCCACTATTGTCAAATTATGATATATTGTATTACCCAGATGTCAGCTTTATCAACAACCAGGACATCATTATTTATTGCAGTTGCAACTCGTCAGAAAAACTCATTACTAATTTCATCTGTACTTTGCCATTGCGCGGTCTTTACTTTGTTTTCCTTTTTTCACTTACTAATGGCGTAGGTTCCAGGTGTTTTTATACTAAGAGCTTTATTCATATAGGATTATTCAGGTTGAAAGTGAAATGTACACAGGAGACAAGAGTTGGATACAGATTGGCCAGTAAAGATGACTTATAAGCAAATCTGTGAAAAATACCTAGAGGCAGACACAATACTTGAATTGTGAATATCAATGCAATTACTGTACATTACAACGCCACTGAAAAATACGTGTACCAAAATTATTAGTAGAATATGAAAATCTGAGAAGTTTTAACATAATTTCTTATTAGTATTGAAAAAGTATACGATATGTTAAAAAATATATATAACTGTTTAAATGTAATGTTAGAATGATATTGTAATTCCATTTCACATGGGGGAGTTGTAATAAATGCCTTGTCGTGAAATAGGCGTTGTGTGACGTAACGGTGTTCCTACGCATAGGGTGGGGTTAGTGGGACAAAGGACAAGGGCGGAGAGGGGACGGAAACCGTACAGGTCTCAGTCCTCAGACCAAGAGGGGAGCGGAGAAGGAAACGCACTTACACACTCGATTACTCTCCTTTGTAGCGGTATTTTTGTTCTTTATTCTTGATGCTAGGATTCTGTCTCTTAGGCACAGTTATTGCTAGTGTGTTGAGTGGTTTAAGGGCAATTTTGGTATAAGGGTTCGTCCCTGATTTATTGTGAATTTTTGTGAGTGTGTAATCCCCTCTGGTTGCCCACTTCTTATATATTTCCTTAGCATTATTATTGCCTTGCGTTGGGTATATTTCGTATGGTGATTTATGTCTGTGGTGTTATTTTCTTGGTAAACTCTAGTAAGAGTTGTTTTGTGATTACTGATCTGTGTAATCCGGGATTTATCGGTTTTGACCGGATGATTTTTCCTTATGAGGATGAGTGTATGACCACCAGCGTGTGTGGGTCTTATTTACCTATTTCAGTTATGTTAGTGCCTCTTGGTCCATGATTATTTTTATTTGTGAAGTAATATTTATTTTTTATTTATTTATTTATTTTTTTTTCATTTAAATGGAAGTAACCATAATTCCCAAAACTGTTAAACTGGTTAAACTTAACTTCTAACCTAGCTATTTGTGAATAAATCTTGTAAATATTGTAGTCTCTATTCTTGAGTTTTACCCCTTAGAGTTTAATGTACATTTTTTTTCTCTTTCACACCCCTGAGTTAACCCAAAGCGTTAAACCAGTTGTAACAGGGCCTTATAATAATTCATGCACCTCACTTATTAACAGGTTCCCCAGTCTGGGTTGGAACTTTGTCAGGATTTCACCCAGAAACATGCCAACCTCTCGCCAGGATAGTTAATAATTATAGTTACTTCCAAGTATGTCACTAACCTATTTATGTTCCAGCAGTTTTGTAAAGGTTTTGACTACATCAACATTTTCCTGAATGTGTAATTTCTATTGAAGTTTTTTTTCTGTGAACATTACATCATGGAGGGTGAACAGGAGTCAGGGCATCCAGTTAACATTTCTAACCATGATGATGTAGAGAAGTTTTTAGCCTCTAATCCTTCGCCAGAGGACTTAGAGGAGCTTAGTAAATATGAGTTGAGATTACTGGCTTCTCATTATAAACTTAACCTCCCTTTTGGGAGCAAAAGAAAGTCTTTGCTTAATGCCCTAAGGGAAGAACTCTACAGTAGTTTAAACCCTGGCTCTGGTGGTGATCAAGGGGAATATGAACCGCATCGCTCACCTTCCCCCACCTCTAGTGTTCATTCTGAGGTAAATCCCCCTGCTTGGAATCCTAGTGAGCATTTCAGACTCAAGGAATTAAAGTTGAAAATGGCAGAGACTTGGGCACAGGAGCACAGGGAAATGGCAGAAGTAGAACAGGATCAAATTAGGCTTGAACGTGAGAAACTTCAGGTAGGAATATCAAGTGCTAATCCTCCTAACCAACAATCTAGCCTCTGTAAAAACTTCTCTGACCGCATCAAGGTTATCCCTCCTTTTAATGAAAATGATGTGTTAGGATTTTCCAATGCATTTGGGAAAACAGCCATGGGTCTTGAAATGTTAACTCTTATTCCTGAAGCCTCCCGGCAAACTTTTAGGAGACTTGATAAAAAGCCTGAGGAGTCATATTTGGATTTTGCTACTAGGCTTGAACATTCATATTTGATGTGGCTCAGATCCTGTGATGTGATGACTAGTGATGGGGAGGTGGATGGTGCCAAACTGTATCAATTAATGTTAGTGGAACAATTTTTGTCGAAAGTGCCAAAGGAGACAGAATTCTACCTGAGAGATAGGGAGTTAGATCTTGGCAAAGTTAAATTTGCAGCCACTGAAGCTGAGCGTTACTGGGTCAATAGGAGAGCTGTGTTTGGTGCTGATGACCTTGGTCCTGCTCGGGGTCTGACTAACCATCCTACCAACACTAACCATCCTTTTCAAGCTCACAACAACTCTCATTATTCTGCTAGATTCAATTTTCCTAAAACCCCTGTCCATCATCCTAACAAGGTCTCTGTCATGGGTATTTCCCAACCTCATAGGAAACCTCAACTGCTCTCGGCAAGATTTAATTCCCTCTATTATTGTAACTATTGCCATAGATCCGGGCACACAGAGAACCGATGCTTTGCTAAGCACGGCAGTGGTGGTGTGACGTCTCAAGCATTCCTTGTTCGCAGGCTTGAGGATGCGACTCCCAGTTCCACAGATGACATGTGTGGCTGACCCTCAAATTACTTGTCCAGTTGTACAGGAGGTGAAAAGTACACCAGCTGCAGACCAGACTAAACTGGGAAGTGATGTTTTGTCTTATACTTCCACCCCTATTGAGTCATGCAGTCCCTTTGTTTTTCCTGGTTATGTTACTCTTAGTGGTCAGAAATACCCTGTTACTATTCTTAGGGATACTGAAGCTACTGGATCTTTGCTCATTAACCCTATGGGTAAACCACTTGAAAGTTGTGAGAGTATTCTGATTAGAGGGGTTGCTGGGTTTGATACATTCCCTAAAGTAAATGTTCATTTAGATTGTGAACTGGTGAAGGCAACAGCTGATGTAGGCGTAGTTGAAAGCCTACCAATTTCAGGTATAGACCTTCTCCTAGGGAATGACATGGCAGGTGCCAAAGTTTTTCCTCATCCCATTGTTTCTAGTGAGCCTGTGAGTGTTCCAGAAACTGTATCTCTGGAGGAGCAGCATCCTGAGGTGTTTAATGTGTGTGCTGTAACTCGTTCTATGGCAAAGGTAAAAAAAAGTATCCATCTGTTTTTGGTGACTCCCCTGGACAAACTAACCTAACTCTCCATGATATAGATGTGGGTTGTTCTATGCCTATCAAACTATCCCCTTATAGAGTTCATCCTAGTCGTTACAGGCCATGCAGGATGAGGTAAAGTATATGCCTGACCATGGCCTTGGTGAATGGTTGTCACCCGTGACTTTAGTTCCCAAGCTTGACGGCCCATTCCGATTCTATGTAGATTATCGGAAAGTGAACTCTCTCACAAAGTCAGACTCTTATCCCTTGCCAAGAGTGGATGCATGTATTGATGCTTTAGGGCGTGCTAGGTTTATAACATGTTACGACCGTCAGGTAATGACGTTAAATATTATTATTGGTGTTCTGCGAGCAGTGTTTATTTGTATGTAATTATATGTAATGCTCCCAGAACAACACTTTTTTTTTTATCTATACATTGTATGTCATACCATTATTTACTGTATGTATGTTTATCTCGTTATTCATAAGAGTATTGTAATATTCCTATAACTGCGTAGCTTCTAGAAGGTTTGTTGGTCTAACCGTGTCATGCTGTGTCAAGTCAGCAGAAATTGACACAAGGGAGGGTCTGTTGAGGCCCAGGTGTGTCACACGCACCCTCCGAGGGAAGCGACATGCAGTGACACATGAATTTATTCGTACTGTCTGTATGTATATTATAACGTGTTTAGATGTAATTTAGAATGATATTGTAATTCCAGTTTGCATAGGCGAGTTGTAATTAATGCCTTGTCGTGAAATAGGCGTTGTGTGACATAACGGTGTTTCTATGCATAGGGTGGGGTTAGTAGGACAAAGGACAAGGGCGGAGAGGCGGTCGAAAACCATACAAGTCTCAAACCAAGAGGGGAGCGGAAGAGGAAACACACTTATGCACTCGATTACTCTCGTTTGTAGTGGTATTTGTGTTTTTTATTCTTGATGCTAGGATTCTGTCTCTTAGGCACAATTATTGCCAGTGTGTTCCCTTAACTGTAAAGGATCTGAATTATTCCTATCCTGGTTAAACTTAACTTCTAAACTAGCTATTTGTGAATAAATCTTGTAAATATTGGAGTCTCTATTCTTGAGTTTTACCCCTTAGAGTTTAATATACATTTTTTTTCTCTTTCACACCCCAGAGTTAACCCAAAGCGTTGTAATGTGGCCTTATTATAATTCATGCACCTCACTTATTGACAGGTTCCCTAGTCTGGGTTGGTACTTTGTCAGGGTTTGACACGAGGGTCGTGAAAAAAGGTACTTTGTTCAACTAAATGTGGTTTTCATTTTCTACAGTGGATTTTACTTAATAGAAATTATTTGAATTTCATCACCTTGTTGACACATACGGATGAGCAAATTACATTACATTCATGCTACAAAGAATAAAGAAACCTCAAAGATGATCTCTTTTTATTCCAAAGTAATTAACAAGCCATAGTTCATCATAATGGCAATGAGCACTTTAGAATATTTTCAAAATAAACATTAATGTGATGTAAAATTTGTAACCCAATACTTGTTACCTTTGATGACTAAAACTTGCACACAACAAGGATGAACATCTTATGAATCATGAATAACTCTAAATACTAAGGGAACTGGTAGTGGTGGTGGTGAGCAGCATGAGACTATGTAATGAAGGGAGATGGTATGTGGTGGTGATGAGCAGCAGAATGGTGGTAACCACACCAACACAGTGAGCACAGTGACAGGGAGATACACATCACCCTATCCAAGAGAGAGACTCACTACTGCTCCCTGTGTGGTCACTCTTAGTGCTGGGTGAGTGTGTCTAGTCAAAGCCTTCTTTCTTTTCCCTGATGGCCTCCCTAAAGCGCTCCTCCAGTAGGGACAGCTCTGAGATGAGGTCAGTGATGGCATTCATGAAGGCATCATGTGGGGTGTAGCTGGCATCAGATGTCTGTCACAGAAAAAAAACTTAGTATGTGTGAAAGAACTAAATTAAGCTAGTGCTTAGTGTTGAGTGATTGATTGCAGGTAAAAATTATATTATGATTTAAAGAACTTCATTTTAATCACAAAATAAAATCTGTTGATAAAGTTTTGATTATTTTTTAAAGATGAGACAGTACATGACACAAGGGATCTACTTACTTGGATCCTGAGGACCACTTTGTGCTCCAAGGGATGAGGGTTCTTGTAGCCGGCAAACATTACATTAGGGTCCTTGAGGAGCTGCAGGCGGATCATGTTGCCCAGCGTGTGGTCCTCCTTATTGATGGTGTAGATGGCAGCATTGGGAACCTGGGAATTCAGGGCACAACCATCATTAATTAATCAGCTGCATGCAAAACACAAACCCACTCACACACACACGTTGACAACAGTATTGATGGAGAAACCTGTCATTCTAACAGACACAAAGAAGGAGTAAACCTGTGGGAAATGTACAATATTCCAAGACACTTTTGTATTTAAAGTTTTACCCTTGGCCCCTCTCTTGAGGTCAGCAAACTTAAAAACACAATAAGAATGCATCAATGGATTTTCAGTAGGTTAGGTGTTGGCACAGGTTTGGTTTAATTAGAATGCTGGTCTTAAAGCAAAAATAATACCCTTGTGTGTCCGCCGTACCAAGCAGTCTCACCTTCGTGTCCACCTCCTTGATGATCTTCTTCTCCCCATCGAATAGCAGGAATGACTCGAAGGTGGGCGGGGCGTTCATGGTGGCTGCCTGCTGTGAGGGTCAGCACTAGCAAGAAGGGCAGCAGGTGTGGCACGGGGTACCTAATAAGTTGTCCTCCTCCTCTCCCACACTCGTCTCGGCGGCGCGTTGTTGTGGTTATTACTGTTTTGGTTTACTGATATGGGACAGCTGAGCCTCGCCTTGCGCATCACTCTTACTTGCCACTCCTTAGCTTGTTTAGACCATCGTTCGCATTTTTTATTGTCTGAAATATAAAGATGATAATTTTAAGAGGTTGTGTCCCCTTCCTCCCCCTAGACGCAAATTGCCACACGTGAATGCTGGACATTTTCGGGAAAATCCGGAAGTACGGCAGTTCAGGCAGGCCAGCAGCTTACCATAGGCCCGGGTGGAGGTGCGACGAACAGCATGGTTTTAAATATATAACGCCAATTGTTTATGAGTTTGACATGAGATTATCCTCCTGCCGCTACATAGCGGAAGGTTTCAGTCCTTTCCTCCAAATATTTTTTTCCTTGACAACTTATTGTTCTCTTCCTTTTCCCTAAAGAATTTACTTTTTTCATTGCACACTATCAAGAACATACCATGTGCATCTTGTTGGGCCATACTGTTATGATTACACCAATATTCAGTTCATGCATCCACAAAATGCCACTGAAAACTGCTATAGTACTCTTGTTATTTCTAAATTTAATAACCATAACCAATGTGTCTATCTGTCTCTCTCTTTCTCTGTCTGTCTGTTTCATATATATTGTTTTCTTTCAACTATTGATGGAAGCTGAAATATATACATGAGAGAAAGCAGCTGAAATATATCACATCTTTGTAAAAACCTACTTTATCCTCTTTTTAAACCATAGAAACGTATTAAAACTAACTTACCATATCTTTTTCTTCCATAGCATCACGCCCTTGTGGGGAAAAAGATCATCTCGACAAAAAGAGTCAAATCAAGATTTGAAAACATCCTCCACTGACCACCACCATATTCTTACGAGGGAGAGAGAGAGAGAGAGAGA
>CM035181.1:34483898-34496838 GCA_020233015.1 Callinectes sapidus | reverse complement strand
TCAGCAGCAGCAGCAGCACCACCACCACCACCACCACCTACAACAACAACAACAACACCCATTCAAAGCTACGCACGCCATCTGCACACCTCAGCATTTACATAGCCAAACCCTCCACATCTGCATACACACACACACACACACACACACACACACACACACACACACACACACACACACACACACACACACACACACACACACAGAAGTCTTTACGAAAACTAAGACTTACAAAAGCGTCAACTCTCTCTCTCTCTTTCTCTCTCTCTCTCTCTCTCTCTCTCTCTCTCTCTGCCACACAGGTAAACAAAGCGTCCATCCAGGTAAACACACACACACACACACACACACACACACACACACACACACACACACACACACACACACACACCACCCACAGGCAACACAAAGATATCGCCCTCTCTCTCTCTCTCTCTCTCTCTCTCTCTCTCTCTCTCTCTCTCTCTCTCTCTCTCTCTCTCTCTCTCTCTCTTGCAATATTGTGTTTAAGTTCTTTTCATTTCCCTTCCTTGGCATAATTATTTCCTTGCTCGTTGCTTTTTATTGTTTTTTTTCCTCTTTCCCTTATTCTTTCCTTTATTTGTTTTTCATTATTTCCCACGAGCTGTTGAGTTTCTCTTTGTCCTCTTACTCTCTCTCTCTCTCTTTTTTTTTACTTTCTTTTTTTACAATCCTTCCTTCCTTCCTTTTCTTTTAATTTCATTCCATTTCATAACAAGTAAAAAAATGAATAAAAAAGAAAAGAGCAAAGACAAAAATACACAACACAGAAAGAGAGAGAGAGAGAGAGAGGGAGAAAAAAATAATAATGGGAAGAAGTCAGAGGGGGAAAAAAAAAAGAGCGGCAAAGAAAGAGGATATGAGAAAAAAAAAAAGGAACAAATTATGATAATGAAAACGAACAGCAAAAGAGAGAAAGACGTTAATGTTATTGGATGGGATAAAAAAAAAAGTGATAAACGAAAGAAAGAAAGAAAAAAAGTCGAAGAAGAAAACAAATTGAAATGAAATGAGAGAGAGAGAGAGAGAGAGAGAGAGAGAGAGAGAGAGAGAGAGATGAGAGAGGCTACATTAACCAACATCTTCAAAAACAGTGACAATAAAAGACCCACTAGTTTGCCAGTCCCCACACACACACACTACTGATAAAATACCTGAGACGGTACACACACTACATTAAATAAACATCATTACTAACACCACACACAGTAATATTAACCACAATTAAATCATCCACCAATCCACCAATGAATTCAGAGAGAAAGACCATCCACCTCCACCACCATACCAGTCTCTTTGTCCTTGCCCTTCCTTCCACTCTTTCCAACCTCCTCCTCCTCTTCCACCTCCCATTGCCACTTTTCCCGCTCCTTTTTTCCACCGGTCCTCCTCCACACGTCCTCCACGCCGCACACTCCTGCCGCCCCATGCACATATTTTTTCACCTTTCCCTCATGAAGACAAATACATCGAGTGGCGCCTTTTAGATCTGCGTCAGGTGCTCCAGAGTTCACTGCCATTGCTTTGTTGGTTATGAGCCTTGCTTCTCTCTCTCTCTCTCTCTCTCTCTCTCTCTCTCTCTCTCTCTCTCTCTCTCTCTCTCTCTCTCTCTCTCTCTCTCTCTCTCTACCGTATGGTCAACCTTTTTTTTTTTTTTGCCCCTCCTTTCTTTTCTTCTTTGTCTTCTTTCTACTTCTGCAAACTCGGTTAAGTGAAGAACCGCTATCGCCAACTGTTTCACCGTCTGCCTCTGCCTCCTCCTCCTCCTCCTCCTCCTCCTCCTCCTCCTCCTCCTCCGAGCCGACATTTCCACCGCGAAGGTTTTGATCGAAGTCACCCACTCCCCCCAAAGTTGCCGGGGAGAAAAGAGGTGGCCGGGAAAAAATACAAGTTTCCCCAAGCTTGGCCGTAAAATATAAATAAATGCTGGTGTTTACGAGTCCAGAGGCGGTGAGTTAGGGGCAAGACGGGCGCTCACTGACCAACGAGGAGGAGGAGGAGGAGGAGGAGGAGGAGGAGGAGGAGGAGGAAAAGATGGAAGTGTATATGGTAAGGGCAAAAATGTGTGCAAAGTGAAAGGAAAAGAAGGATCAGGAAAATGAAAAGTAGAATTTTTTTGCATAAAGATGAAAAGATGAGAAGAGAAGTATGGAAAGAAAAAAAGGGAGGAGGAGAAAGAGAGGGATAGAAGGAGGATAGGAAAAAGTTGAGCCACGTGGGCTTTGGAGGCCTTGAGATCCCAAAGCGCAAGGGTTCGAATCCTGGCCACGGTACAAGGGGAGATTGGGCATCCACTCAGGGTAACGATTCCCAAAAGGGCGGATATTTACATTAGAGATCTCCATTAGGTTGTCTCTTTAAGCCCCCCCTCTCCCCCCCAAAAAAAAAGACGGAAAAAAACAAATTGTATAAATAAATGGAAAAAAAAGCTTTCTTGGGCACTGGGGAGGGGAAGACGAGAATACCACAGGGGAAAGAAAAGGGGAAAGGGGAAAGGGGGAGTGAACCAGGTGCCATACGGTCTCTCATCACCTCCAGGGGCAAGGCAGTATCAGTCACCAACCCCTGACACACCCCTGGGGACAGCTTCACTCTTGCCCAATGGAACTTTACTTTTTTCCCCCTTACCCTTCCCTCTCCCCTTCCTTGACCTGCCTTCCCCTCGCACCGACCCGACCTGAGGGGAAACGGAATCCCGGAAGACAAAGTTGAAAGTAAGAAAAAGTAAGAAAAAGGAGTACACGTTTCCCCTCCGTCTTCCTTCTCTTCTTTATCTCCTCCTCCTCCTCCTCCTCCTCCTCCTGCAGGATCTTCAGGGCAACTTCAGGAATTTAAGTTTCAGTGTTCTTAGATGAGATTCTGCTCTCTCTCTCTCTCTCTCTCTCTCTCTCTCTCTCTCTCTCTCTCTCTCTCTCTCTTGCATTCATTTCGTTAACACTCATGGAGGTGAAGAGGGACTGAAGGAGGAGGAGGAGGAGGAGGAGGAGGAGGAGGAGGAGGAGGAGGAGGAAATAACGGAATGAACAAGAAAAAAAAGGTACGGAAAAGCAAAAAAAAATCGTGAATATCGGGGAGAGAGAGAGAGAGAGAGAGAGAGAGAGAGAGAGAGAGAGAGAGAGAGAGAGAGAGAGAGAGAGAGAGAGAGAGAGAGAGAGAAAAAATGACACGGGAAAATATGTCACATTACTCACCATAGAAAAAAAAAAGTGCCATATTTTCCTGTGCTATTTTTATCCTGTGCTATTTTTTCAAGTGCCATATTTTTTTCCGGTGCGGTATTTTTTTCCCAGAGCCGAGAGAGTGAGAGACAAAAACAGAGAGAACCTTAACTAATACATTCTCCCCTCCCCCCCAAAAAAAAGGAAAAAGGAGCATGGAAAAAAAATTATAAATATCACATCCTGTACTTCCTTTACCTTCCCCTCTGTACCCTAACCATTCACATGTACAGGTGCGCAATTAACCACCAACTTACCTGGTCGTGGTGGCGGGGCGAGTTGACCTGTCCGTGTGGGGGGACTCCTGGAATATTCAAATGGAAGTGTCGAGTGATAATGCGCCACTGTTACTTATTTACCTTGATTGGCACACCTGTGGGAACTACGCAGGTGTGAAAAGTTGGCAGTTGTATATTTTAAACCACGTAATTCCTGAGTCTTGATGGATTATTTGTGTGTTCACTTGCTGGTCAAAAAAGAGAGAAAAGAAAAAAGGAGTTTCGATTAATTAATTGTGTGTTGACTTGTTGGTTTTGAGAGCGAGAGAAAATAAAGAAAGAAAAAAGAGAACTAAACACTTAAGAAGAAATTAACCAAACAAACAATCTTGATAGTGCTTGATTCCCTGCGTGTTTCCTGTACTATATTCCTCCCCGCCTTTAATGTTTCCACGGAGAAGTTTCCCTGGCCCTCTCTGGCGACAACAGGAGAGAAGCACTGGCCGCGAGGGAGGCGAGTATTATTGTGCCCTTCCTGTTTTCTTTCCCTGCGCCACAGAAAACGGACATAACAACAAGGGATGACGGAATTAAAGGCGATTTATTTCACAGCCACTCTACTGAGGTAACAAGAGGAGGAGGAAGAGGACGACGTGGAAAAGGAGAGGGAAAAAGTAGTAGTAGTGGCAGTAAAAGGAGAATGAGACGAAGAAAAATGTAAAAAAGTAATAGGAGACACTGAGCAAGACAACAAGGAAGAGAGAAAAGTAGCAGTAGTAAAAGAATGAGAAGACGACGAAAAAAGGAGGAAATAAAGAAAGCAGCAATAAACCATCAGACTTACAGGTACCAGTTTAAGAAGAAAAGAAGATGAATTGTCGTCTTCATGTCTTCATATTTTCTGCCCAACATGAATTAACCGATCTATACATTGTTGTTGTTGTTTTTCTTCTCTTTTTTTACCTATGCATGGAGGAAAGTTTCAAGTGTTCTCGTGCGTCTTCTTTTCTCGCTTTCTTTTTTTATTTTCCTAAGCGTTGTATTTCAGAACTATGTACCTGTTTAGTGTTTAATTCTTGAGTCGCTTGAAGTGGAGAAGAAACATAAATGAATAAAAAAGAAAGAAAGAGAAGAGGAAAAAAAACAGGAACATTGAAACACGAAGGGGAAGAAGATTAGGAAATAGAAAGAAGAAATAAGACAAAAAAAATAACCACACATTTCTCTATTTCACTTTATTTTCCTCCTTTCCACTTCGGTATAAGGACCCAACACACACACACACACACACACACACACACACACACACACACGGCTATCCTGCCATAGTGGGTCTGTGGATGAGTGTCGAGGGAGGAGGGAAGTGTAGGAGGGGGAAGGAAGAGGAAGGGAGGGAAGGAAGGGGAGCCGAGGGGGGGAAGGAAAAGAGGGGAAGTACACCAGGTAAAGGGAAGGAATGTTGGGAAAAATAACCTTTTGAAACCCCCCTAATGACACTTCAAACCGAGCCATGCTGGGGGTGACACTCCCTCGGCGACTCTACTTTAAGCCTTTCAGTGTGTGAGGGAAAATTTGGCTCGGAAATAAGAACACTTGAGTCCGAATTTCATATGTTGTTGTTGTTGTTGCTGTTGTTGATTTCATTTGGTTGTTATTTTATTTCATTGATTTTGTATTTACTATTTCTCTTTTGTTTGTTTGTTATTGTTATACGGGGTGGGGTGTTGAGGACTTGAGGGATTGTTACTATTTACTACTACTACTACTACTACTACTACTACTACTACTACTACTACTACTTCTACTGCTACTACTACTACAGACACTCACATAATCAAGCACTCTCCTATTTCATACATTTTCAGTAATTCCCTCCTTTCTTTCTATTCCGAGCGTTAAAAAGCTGAGAGATTACTACTTCTACTACTACTACTACTACTACTACTACTACTACTACTACTACTACTACTACTACACACGGAGATATACATACATACATTAATATTACCTATATCGTGTGGTAGTAAGACAAAAGACTGTAAAGATGGTAAAGAAAACCTGGGCTGAGTGAGTGTCAGTCAATGCCCCTGGTCTTTCTTACCATCTTTACACTCATTACCTATATCGTTGCTGAGTCGAGTGTATTGTGCTGAGAGATTTGCAGGCAGGACATGATCGAATACGAGGGCAAAGTAAAGGAATATTTTACACACACAGACACACACACACACACACACACACACACACACACACACCCTGGCCGGCAAAGTTTCATCTGTGGTCTGGAGCTGCTCACCGTCTGGCCTATTTGAGAGCTTCTGACATGCAAGTCCGTCGCTTCGCACATTTTGGAACAAGAGTTTTTGGAAGTAGGAGAGTGTTCTGGGTTAACAATAGAGTCTGGAGGAGTATGTGCCACTCTTCCTCTTCCTCCTCCTCCTCCTCCTCATCCTCTTCTTCTTCTTCTTCCTCTTTCTCCTCCTCCTCCTTCTCCTCTTGTTGTCATTTCCTTCGTTCTCTTTGTCCTCGCTTGCATGCTCCTCCTTCCCGTACTTGTCACAGTCGTTATCGTTCTCTTCTTCCACTTCTTCCTCCTCCACTTCTCCCTCCTCCTCCTCCTCCTCTCCTCCTCCTCTTCCTCATCCCTTCTTCTTCTTCGTAGTGTTCTCATGTGCCATGTCGAGAGGTTTTGTTTGTGTGTGTGTGTGTGTGTGTGTGTGTGTGTGTGTGTGTGTGGAGGTGAGATGTGAGTTATTCTGACAAGGCCTCTCTCTCCTATATTCTCTCTCTCTCTCTCTCTCTCTCTCTCTCTCTCTCTCTCTCTCTCTCTCTCTCTCTCTCTCTCTCTCTCTCTCTCTCTCTCTCTTCCTTTTTACTTAGGAGAGGCTAATGCCGGATAATTTTCTTCATTTGCCCTCAGTGTGGAAATTATACCTTGTCCTTCCTAAGAAAATGTGTCGGGAAAATATGCGAGGAGCTACTATTAAGCGCAAAAGTCTGCATAAACTCGGCATAAAAAAGGGCATACTTGTCTCTTCCTCACACGACTGAGCCGCCACACCCGCTCCCGCCGCAGCCGAGCCTGGACGAGACTACTACAAGTGCTGGTACTGGCGGTGGTGGTGGTGGTGGTGGTGGTGGCGGTGGTAAATGAAGCCATCAGGGAGGCGCGGATAAACATAGACGAACGAGCCGCGGTGAGGGAGGGGCAGCGGCAGACGTAAGGAGCGAAGGTGCCATTTTGGGGACAGATTTCCCGACCGAAATATCGATCATTTGAGGCAGGATGAGGAGGCGTCCGTGTCCCCCTGTCATTAGCCGGCGACTGACAACCTGCAGACAGCCGCCGACAGGGTACGCCGGCAGTCTATCACCCTCGTCTCTTTCGCCTGATTAGTTCTCATGACTACTGCTGCTGCTGCTGCTGCTGCTGCTGACGGAAGTAAACAGGTGAGGATAGCAGTGTCGCGTCTGCATTTGGCGGCGGCGAAGGCCAGAACTGTTCCTCCTGCTGGGGTGAAGTGAGGCGGCACGGCGGGCGACGGATTGAAGGCTTTGCAGTACCTTCTTATTGCGCCATTGATGATGATGATGATGATAGTTATGATGATGATAGCTTGTGTGTGTGTGTGTGCGTGTGTGTGTGTACAGGGGAGTTGTAATGTGTCTGTACCCGGCCAGCTCCAGCCAGACACATGGAAATCTGGGTGTTGGGAGGGGGGGGGGGGGTGAACGCGTGGAGGAAGCGACTGGGGGAAATTAGCATGGAAGAAAAGGGAGGTCGAGGGAGGAAAATGGCTCAAGAGCAAGATTCAAGTGGAGGGAATGAGAGAGGGATGGAGGGAAAGAGGGAGGGAGGGAGGGGAGGGCAGGGGAAGGGGAAGAGGAGAGGGGAAGGGACGGGGAGGAGAGGGAAGGGGAAGGAGGGAGGCAGTATGTCACACGAGGAGGGAAAGGTGTGTTAAGTTACGCATGTTTAGAATTATTGGAACGGGTAAAAATAGACGCATGTACGTACGTCATCTCACACACACACACACACACACACACACACACACACACACACACACACACACACACACACCACTTTTAACCCAGCAACTTCAAATAGATCGAAGACAAAGCCACTTAGTATTCCAGCCAGTCAATCAATGTCAGTCAGTAAGTAAAACATTAGCTCGGCCTGTCATCACGTGTCTAGCAATCAGTCAAGTCATTCCGGAAAACAGTGAGTGAGTCAGTTGGTTAATGCTTTAGCTGTGTAGTCAGTCGGTCAGGAAGTCAGTCAGTCGGTCAACCATTCAGTAAGTCAGTTGATCAGTTACTAGTGTCACCACCAGTCAGTGAGTTAATCAAGTACTTGTGATGTATGTAAGTCAGTCAATTATTCTACTATGTACCCAATGAGTTGTCAAGATATTCAGTCAATCAGTAAGTTTATCAGTGAGTAAAGTCAGCCAGTTAATCTATTATTAGTATTTGTAAGTCAGTAAATCATTCGTGTAGTCAATGATTTACCCAGGCAGTCAGTCAGTCAGTCAGTCAATGTCAGTCAGTCAGTCCCAGTAGTTCCGGTGACATATACACACATACATCACCAGCGACTGACTCAGAAAATCCACAAGGTTAGCGGGACTTTACTCTGGGCGTGTAAAAGCGAGATAAATAACACTGTTGCTGGCGATTAATTACCGGGCCTTGTCATTTCCGCGGGTCGGGGCCGAGCTACGAGTCTTTGTGCACGACAATTACCTCCACGCGAGCCCCCGCCTGCCTACCCATTTTGCTCAGTCAGCGCCCTGATTTACGAGGGCGGCCAGGATAGCTCTACGAGTCCTGCCTGCCCGCCGTGCCAGTCAGGTAGGGACGCCGTAAAAAAGAAAGTGAGGGACGTAATGACTAAATGCTGCTTCGCGTGTGAGGATAACGGGAACAAGAGGGCGAGGATTGCATGATTGATCCTCGCCCTATGAAAATAATGCAGGATATATGAGACCTGCAGGATGTCACTTGGTATCCTTTGATGGAACGTCCTTCTGACCTCCTCTTCCTCATCCTCCTCCTCCTCCTCCTCCAGCACCTGCAGTCTTCCCCCTACACTGACGAAGGACAAGCCGGGTATTAGCTAAGTCAAGGCAGGCACAAGAAGATCGAATATAAATCACACTAATTTGCACTCTCGTGTATGATCGAGGCGGGCTCGGAATGGCCCCGTTGAGAGAGATTCCTGATTTATGATATTCTTGTCTTTCATGAGTCCTGTGATGCACGAGCCGCGGCCACTTATTATACTTTTAAAGGTCGACACTAAACAGGAATTATTACCGCCAGCTGCTTCTTGATGTGTATAATTAGGACTCAGCATACACGGTTCCTGCGTCATGCACTCTTACGTACTTCAATATGCTTTTCTTTTTTCAAGTGAGTCGTCGTGTGAGTGATGTGTGTGTACTACATGCGCTCAAACTCAACCCGAGCACGCCATCTAGTGATTTAATTCTCTCCTTCCTTCCTCCTTCCCTCCCTCCCTCCTCTGTGTTCAGCCAATGCTCTTCCTTGTCATAATATTAAACCCTCTTTATCATGTCGTGTACTCTTCGTCCCCCTTCCATCCATCCTTCCAAGCCACATTGCAACACTACAACCCACTGCACAGCCTCTATGAAAACACACTGCACTTTGCCTTGTCCTCCTCCCCAAGGCCTCCACCAACTGGGGTATCTTCCACTAACCTACCTGACCATATCCTTGCTCTTCCTACACCGCCACCTCACAGACAAACACCATTAGTACATGCATCACACCCTCCACCCCCCATACTTCCCCTCTGCCAAGACACACAGACCTAATGCACTGCCAAAGGTGAACGAACGAGACCGACACAACTAACCACATGAAAAAGCATCAGATTCGAAATGGGGGAAGTTGAAGAAGGAAAACAAGAGAGACCCCGGATGGAAGGAAGGAGAGAGAGAGAGAGAGTCATGGAAGAGATGGAAGGAATGAAAGGAATAAAATGAGGAAAGAAGCAATAGAAGGAAGCAAGGAAGGGGAGACTAAGAAAGAAAAAGAGGGAGGAAGAAGAAATAAAGGGAGAATAATACAGTAAAGGAAGAGGAGGGGGGAGGAAGACCCGAACCTGCATCACAAGCCCTCAGATCCCCGAACAGCTTCTTGCAGATCTTCCTCCAGTGACGTCATGAATCCGGATCGCGGGCTCACGGCTCACGAACGCAGGTGATTCTCATAATCGGCCTCACAACTCACGGCTTTCCTCGAGTTAATTAATTAGCTGAGGATTTGTGAAGGATTTTACCTTTGAGGATTAGAGCGGACACTGTAATTAGGGTGGGCCGTGGTGGACTCAGGGGGAGGACACGGCCGTCATGGTGGTGGAGGTGGTGGTGGTGGTGGTGTTGGTGGTGGTGGTGGTGGTGGTGGGGGTGGTGGTGGTGGAGGGGATAATAAGCCGATGAGAGAGAGAGAGAGAGAGAGAGAGAGAGAGAGAGAGAGAGAGAGAGAGAGAGAGAGAGAGAGAGAGAGAGAGAATTATGTACCGGACCTCTACTTTTCCTTCAACGTCTTCGTCACCATCTTTATCTCTTTTTCAGTTCCATTTTGTGAAGAAGGAGAAGGAGGATGAGAAGGAGGAGGAGGAGGAAGAAAAAAAATAGAAGGAAAAATAGAAGGAGAAAGAGGAAAAAAAGAACAAGAAAAAGAAGAAAAGGAAGAGAAAGATGGAGACGCCATGAATAGGGGGTGGTGGTTCTGAGCGCTACCTCGCCGCCAGGTACTCCTCACGTAACACTCGCGGTAATTAAGCCTCGCGGAGTCCCTTTCCTGCGTTAGTTTGTTGACGACTTTGAAGGGAGCCGCGTGGGGTTGCTGGGGTCAAGTACGTGGAAGGGGAAGGAAAGGGGTTCATCGGTCAGTTGGTGGTTGTCGCTGTTGTTTGAGGTCGTCGCTACTACCTTCGTTAGTCCTCGTGTTTGGTTCGCTTAGTTCGCGTTTCGTGTCTATGGTGGTGTTACGGTGAAGTGGCTCTAAGGGTTTGGATTATTGTTGTTATGATATTATTTTTTCTTAAGGGTTTTCTGTTTTTGCGTCTAATTCGTTAATGAGTGTCCTCTCCTCCGCTCTAATGGTATTGTTTGGGGGAAGTGAATGATGAGGTATGAATTATTATCATTGTTTATTTTTTCATTACTTATATTTTTTGGAATCCTCTGCTTTCTTCCTAAAATTTCAAAATGGAACAAATTTTTTTAAAAGCTTTTAGCGATGTTTGATAAACGATTATGTTTTTCATTCCATTGAATTTTTGTTAGTAGACATTAGATTTTCTCTTATGGAGCTGTCTTAAAGAATCCTCTGAATCACCAACAAAGGATTCTCTATGTCTCTAATATATCATTTTGCAAAGAAAGGTGTATTTTCCCTAAAGTGTTCCATATATGCATTTGTGTTAATTTACTTGTATATCTTATTCACAAGACACTCTACCAACTATCCTATTTCATTTTTTACAACACTCTAGACTATCGTATTTTATTCACAAGACTCTTTACAGACAATCCGCCGTGGTAGTAAAAATCCACATTTGTATTATTCAACGCTGTTCTCTCGTGATATATAAGCGACTCACTCCCACTAATCCTTTAAAGCTACATGAATATCCTCCGACAGCGCTGCTTGTCTCATTCTCTCATTCATGCGTCCACTCATCCATACAGTAATTCATTCACCCACCGACTTTGCTGTTTTACTAACTCTTTTTTAACTCATTGGCTTGTTAAAGAGAAACTGTTAATTATATCTTTTCCACTTACAATTGACGTCAGTGTTTCCAGCTTCGTGCTCTTAAAATAGTTGAGTCCTCCTCCTCCTTTTCTCCTTCTCCTGCTCCTCCTCTTCCTCTTCCTCTTCTTCCCCCTCTTCCCCATCTTCCTCCAATTATACCCATATCCACCAACCTTGCCTCTCTCTCTCTCTCTCTCTCTCTCTCTCTCTCTCTCTCTCTCTCTCTCTCTCTCTCTCTCTCTCTCTCTCTCTCTCTCTCTCTCTCTCTTTGTCGTCTGTGTTGAGGGAGTTTTTCTGTATTAATTTTTGTAACTGTCCATTTGAGTGACTGGATTATTAACTAACTCTTGCTTTTCATTGATTTATTTATTTTTTGGCTTGTTATTTTATTATATTTTTCATCACCTCACTCTTTTTTTATCACCTCACTGTCTCATTGCCTTTGTGTTGAAGGAGTTTTTTCTGTATTAATTTTTGTAACTGTCCATCTGAGTGACTGGATTATTAACTAACTCTTGCTTTTCATTGATTTATTTACTTTTTGGTTATTATTTTATCTTTTTATTTTATTACTGGCTGTTTAATTGCTTGAGTGTAGAAATGTGAGGTTTTTTTAATATTATTTTTTGTATATGTCCGTGAGTGTGTGAATTACTAACCCCTTCAGTACTGGGATTTTTTTTTTCCATTTTATTTTTCTACCTATTTATTTTTTCAATTTATACCTTACTAACTAATTTCCTGGATGTAAAGAAAGACATTTACTGATTTATTTTTTTAATTATTCTTCTGAGTGACTGAATTATTAACCCCATTGAGTACTGGGACGCATTTTTGTATTAATTCTGCTTATTATTTGTCAATTTGGTACATCAGAAACTCATGTGGGGATTGAAATAGTACAAAGACTTGCTATTAATCCTCTGCCCTCCATAGACCCTTCCTAATATTAATCAAATCGTCTAGTCACACTTCAAAAATGTGGTAAAAATGTGTCCCAGTACTGAAGGGGTTAAGAGTTGCCAAGTGTTTAGTTTGTCTTCCTTTGTTTTTCTAGGCCATGGTAAGTTTGCCTTGTTAGTTCTTAGTGGGGAAAGGAGGTTGTTCTTGTTTCGAAATAGTTTAGTTATCCTTGTCTTTTTTTATGTTTTCTGTCGTGAGGTAAGAAGGGATGGAGTAAGGAAGAGGAAGGAGGAGGAGGAGGAGGAGGAGGAGGAGGAGGAAGAAGGTGTGGTGAGGTGCAGTGTCAGCATTGAGCAATAGATGATGATGCAAGAGATGGTTACCTGTCCTTTCTTACTTACTTCCTTTGTCATCTCTCCTCTCCCCTCCCCTCCCCTCCCCTCCCCTCCCCATCTTCACACCTGTCTCTCTTCCTCCTCTTCCCCTCACCTGTCCTGTCCTTGACTCAATAATCACTACTTTCCTTATAATTTCTCACTTTATCTTTATTTTTTTCTTTATCTTTCCTTATTCTCTTTCATACTTTATCAATTTTTCTCATCCAGTTTCCTTCTCAAATTGATCTTCTTTCTTATCACTTTGTTTTTATCTTTTCTTTTCTCTTACCTCCTTTTCTTCTCATTTTCTTTTCTCTTCCCTCCTTTTTCTTTTTTCTTTTTCTTTTCTCTTTGTCTTCCTCTTCCCTTCTTCTTCAATACTCTCATACATTATACTTTCCTC
>CM035181.1:34462570-34473102 GCA_020233015.1 Callinectes sapidus | reverse complement strand
GAGAGAGAGAGAGAGAGAGGGAAACACACAGTGACTCAGACGCTGGAAAGAAAAATAAGAAGAGAAAGAGACTTAGAAAAATAAGAAGAGAAAGAAAAGAGAAGAAGAACAGAACAGACTTGGAACAAAAAGAAGAATAAAAAGACGTGGAAAAAAAAGAAGAGAAGAAGAGACTTAGAAAAAAAAGAAAAGAAGAAGAGAAAAAGACTTGGAAATTATCTTTAGAGTGAACAGATCAAGAGATTGAAAAGAGTTAGTGATGTTTGGTGATGTTTGTATTTGTTGGTGGTGATGTTGTGGAGGAGGAGGAGGAGGAGATAACGCTAGTGGAAGAGGAAGAGGAGGAGGAGAAGGAGATGATGTTAGTGGAAGTGGAGGAGTAGGAGATAATGTTAGTGGAAGAGGTGGAGGAGGAGATGATGTTAGTGGAAGTGGAGGAGGAGGAGGAGATAATGTTAGTGGAGGAGGAGGAGGAGGAGGAGGAGATGATGACATAATCTCCTCACTGTAGCACCATGTAGCCATAAGTTCGTTCTCTTCTTTTTCTCTCCTCCTCCTCCTCCTCCTCCTCCTCCTCCTCCTCCTCCTCCTCCTCCTCCTCCTCCTCGTCTTCGTCGTAATTCTCTGAGACGGAGAAAATACTGTTAACTGCAAAATGATACTGTAAAGTGAGAGAGAGAGAGAGAGAGAGAGAGAGAGAGAGAGAGAGAGAGAGAGAGAGAGAGAGAGAGAGAGAGAGAGAGAGAGAGGGAGAGGGGTGTGAGTAAAGACATCGGTGTTATTTCGAAGCATTGGCCGTGGTTTAGTATTGCTGGAAGCCCTCACTTTCCACGTCTTGCTAAGTGAGGTGGAGTGGTTTCCTTATCTCCCATCAGCCACGAGGGCCACAGGAGCCTTCATGGTGTCATTTGTAGCGAGAGTGAAGGCTGAGAAGAGCATTATCAACCGTGAACGCAGAAACAGGCACACTCGACACTGCAACCAGACCATAAAGAAAGAAAAAAAGGCTGTTATTACTGATAGACTCATGTTGGTAGAAAAGAGCTTAAAATGAATGAGAAGAGATAGCACAGTGGAAGGAAAATGTCTAGGAAAAATAGAGAAAAGGGGTTTTTGTCTTTACAAACTGACTGACTCGACAAAGACGATGGAAATACTCTTGGAAAGTCAAATTAGTCTTGTCATCACTGATACACCAGAGATAGAAGGAAAGAAAGAGAGAGTTTTTATCGTTATTGATTGACTGATACGGACAGGAGCGAAGAAAGCAAACAATATAAAACTTCGATGTGGAATAAAATTTTATTGCTGAGAACTAAGAGTAGGAAAAAACAGGTTTCTTGAATTTGAGAGAGAGAGAGAGAGAGAGAGAGAGAGAGAGAGAGAGAGAGAGAGAGAGAGAGAGAGAGAGAGAGAGAGAGAGAGTCCACGGTGTGGGTCCACCCGTCAGTTTTCCGGGTTCACAGGTTCACAGTGCATGAGGAGAGCAATGTTACTATGGGTGGTATTGAAGTAATTAAGTGAGTGAAAGATACGCTTTGCAATGCACCAGTGGAACGGAAGCTTACTCTATTTTTTTCCAGAACAATAAATGAAAAAACTGGTGCAATATAGTTTTATTTGATGAAATATCTTTGATCTCTTGATTGCTCTTCATTGCATGTACATTTTGTGTCTTTATTGTTTAAAACGAAAAGTGATAGATCAACTTCAACCCCTTCATTACTGCAACATCCCTTTCCTTATTTTCTATTCATCATTGTAAAGATTTATCTTGTTTATACTGATTTTTTTTATTGTACAGTAGGTCAACCGCTACAAGTTTACCTTCTTTATTCTATTATGTCATGTCAATAGTAAAGAGGTTTGAAATGTGCCAATGTAATGTAAAAGTGAAAGTCCCTCAAAAATGAGGTCACATAGTACAGCATGGAAAGGAAGGACCACCATTCGAAAAGAAGAGACTCGTGTTAATATTGGCAAGTTCTTTATATTATCAAACCTCCAAATGTTGAACATAATATGATGTAAGTTAAGAAAACAACTTCAGGAAACACTATTGGATGCAAGTATTTCAGATGCAGCAGTGTCTGAATAGTTACTTTGACATTACTTTACATGTGGAATCTCAGACATGAAAATGATCACCATAGGCACTAAACATATTGAGTCATCACTCATTGCACTGTTACCGGATTCTTTTTATGTATGTTAAACTTGCATTAGACCATATTAATAAACTTAATGTGAAATTACAATGTAAAAGTTACTTCCTTCTCTTATTGGGCTAAGACATTTCATCATTTTTTCATTTAAGTTACTACTCAAACATTCTCCCTTTTTCCGTCCTCTTTTTACTGCACTGACCCAGACGCAAAGCGAATTTGAAATATATTCGACACTCCAGCAGAAGTTAAGTTCCCAACTTAAACTAATTTGAAGAGATTTTTCTCTCATAACCATTATATTCAAAGGCTTGATCAGGTTTTCACTTCTGTTTTTCTTCTGGTGATGCCGAGTTATTGATTCAAGAAAAGAAAAATCCTTGGAAGGTATAAAAAAAATGCACTAGAACCTGTTGGGAGCAGTGGAGATAAGAAGTAGCAACGTTTGAGAATGCGGTCCGGGGAATACTCTGCTATTCACAGCAAGCAACACTCAGCCTGAGGCCACGACCTGCCCGCCGCGCCAGGAGTGGAGCAGCAGCTATGAGCCTCCCACTCGCCACTGCCACCACCACCACCACCACCACCCACCACCACCACCACCACTACCACACGGATGAAACTGATAAAACGACTTAATAGGATAACATTGGCATAAAGTTGCTAATCATAGTTATTGCAAATGCAAAATCTGCAATCGTATAACGTTCTTATATTACTAATACGTGAGTTATTATCAAAATCACATGTTAGATGACAAATAATTATGGAGTAAAGAAAATTGTATGGTAGTAAAATGAAACATATATTAGAACTGGCGATATACTCGTATTTATGGTTGATTTAAAATTCGAAAACATATTATATCATATTATTAAGGAAATTTCCAGTAATAATTGATGTAAGGCAAGGAAATGATGACAGAAAATGAACAGTAATGTGACATAACTATCAATCACCCTCAGGAACCAACACCTGTTACACACCAGCAACCAACGTGGCGAGTTCCACACTGAAGGCACGTACTGGGCAGTTGCTGTGGGTGAAGCAGAAGAACCACAGAAGCTGAAATGTGTGTGCGTGCGTGTATGCTTGCGTGGGTGCGTACATGCATGTGTGTGTGTGTGTGTGTGTGTGTGTGTGTGTGTGTGTGTGTGTGTGTGTGTGTGTGTGTGTGTGTGTGTGTGTGTGTTTAACTGAGAACAAGGGCACAGCGTCACTATCATGAGCTCCACAGGCAGTGTTAAGCATTTTTTTTTCTCAGGAGCAGCTGTGACAAAGCATAGTCTCAGATCACCAGTTTATTAGCGAGTTATTCCCAACAACAACAACAACAACAACAATAACAACAACAGCAAAATTAAAAACTATGTATGTATGCAACACGCCCTCTGAAACACCTCTATAGTAGACAAGACAAATGGACTTAGAATTTCCTCCCTTCATATTATTCCGAAACCAGCCAGATCTCTCCCAAAACAACACACACACACACACACACACACACACACACACACACACACACACACACACTTAACCTCCACCCTCCTAACACTTTTAACACTTCTAAATAGGGAAATATCAAGCGTTACTATTATTTTGCATGTTGCCTTCCCTTCCTGTAACTGTTCCCGATTCCCACAACCTCCCGCTACTTCCATCGCGTTCCCCCACCGCTATTTTCACGGTCACTGCTCTTCTCCACGTGAAAAGAGAGAGAGAGAGAGAGAGAGAGAGAGAGAGAGAGAGAGAGAGAGAGAGAGAGAGAGAGATCTGCACACCTTCCTCCATCCTGCATCTCTCGTGATATTTCTGCCTTATCTATGTTCATCTTTGTAATGTAGGAAGTTAATAATATGCCAATCGCTTTATTTCCTTTATCGGAGAGAGAGAGAGAGAGAGAGAGAGAGAGAGAGAGAGAGAGAGAGAGAGAGAGAGAGAGAGAGAGAGAGAATTAAAAGGAAGAAGATAACGATCAGAATCAATATCCTCTTCCTCTTCCTCCTCCTCCTCCTCCTCCTCTATCCGTGCTCACCTGAACCTGGGCGCGGGCACAGTGAGGCGAACACATCCCGGTGGACAGGTAGCCATGGAATTAATGACAACTTAATTAGTGGAGACACACCTAAGACTCCTTGCATGCCAATTAGGCGCCGCGGGTCCCTCCTCACGACCTCTGACCCGCGGAGACACGGCTAGATAGGGTCACGTCCGAGGAGAGGGAGTGGGAGGCTGGGAAAGGGAGAGAGAGAGGGAGGGATAGGTAGAGGAAGAGAGGGAAAGGTCAGCAGAGTGGAAGATGAGGTTTGAGGGGAGAAAATGAATGTAGGAAGGGAGAATATGTAGGATAGTTCTTTTTTGTGTGTGTGTGAGATAAACTGGTGTAGGAAAAGAGAGCATTTACAATAGGGATAACAGGTAATTACGAATGATGTAACTATAGAAATGTTAAATTTTGGACGCGAAATGTTAGGAAATTTAATACTACTAATGGATTTCATGTATAGACAAACATGAGTAGCAGATAAGCTGGGAAAGACCAAATAAGAATAAAAACAAGTAGTATATTCTAGCATATATTTCCTCCATGAGCTGTCTTATGATTTTATACAAGAAGTAAACCAACGCACAATTCCTACACCAAAGAGTTTTGCAATGGATGCGACCACACTGTAGCACGAGGGGAAATATTACGTTTGGGGCTTAGTAAAGACGAGTCAGGCGCATCAGGTGATGACATGGTGAGGCGGTAACGACGAATGAGTCTTGTTCTTTCGCTGAGAGTTCCATCCACTACTGCACTACTCGTGTTAGCCTTGTCTCCCTCCAGGCCTTCACACGCGATGCACTGCAATGCATGGGCCTGCAGTGCGTTTATGTGACATTTCTCCTTATGCAGACAGTAGTTCGTGGCTTGTGGAATGACATCATACACTCTATAAGATGAGCCGGAAATAACGAAATGTATATTAAACTTTGCCTGCAATTTCAAGACAATCTTTGCCAAAAGAATGTCAGAGAAACCTTGACGGCGTCGTTGCTGCAGCTTTTGTTGTTGTTGTTTGTTGTTGTTGGCATCATTATTACAATCAACGTTGCCATAATTTTCATTGTTGATATAAAACTAAAGTATTACAAACAGTACAACAGTAAACAGCAGAGCAGAAGGAAGACACAATGTTGGGATTCAATGATGAAATAAAAAAAAAAAAAAAAAATCTTGTCAAGAATAACCACAATGATGTCACCGCACAACGCTGCAGTCATACTGTACTTTAATATATGAGCGACTGATCTCGCCCGCCAGGACATGCTAAGGCTACTGTGGCATTACGTGTCGTTTACGTGTTCCTGCAGCGACAAGACTGGCGGCTTCCTCGCAAACCAGACCTTGGAGTGGTTGGCTGTGGAAATACGCTGCATCAGTTTACTCTTGTTGAAATCTCACTTCATGAAGGAATATTATTGGGATGAAGCCAATTTCAGATACGTATGTAACATAACAAGGCCAAATGTTACCCTATCAAGAGCGTAATTTAGGAAGAGAAGATAACTTGTGGTTTCAGTCGAGCGATATAATCACAGCTTTATGAAAGCAACACTTGGACGCCATTTAGGAACAGTAAACGATTGGATAACTTTATTTACAAGTTAAGTATAGACTCGACTCGCGTTGTGCATCTCTGCGTTTTGTTTCTTTATCATATTTCCGTGTATCCTTTGATTATGACACCTGCATTGCCGTGGCTTTCAGAGCTTCCCAGAAACGCACACGCGCGTGCCACAATCACACACACACACACACACACACACACACACACACACACACACACACACACACACACACACACACACACACATCCTTCATGCTATCTTCAATTCATCATTCATCATGTACGGCCTTACTAAGAGTACAAGATATTCAGATAACTGTCCTGTTTAAATCTATTGAAAATGGCTTGAGCTAAATTCTGGGAGGGAGTCTCCGCCACTACCAAGGCTCCTCGTCCTGCATTGTAAGAGAGGGCGGAGGCGCCACACACGGCATTGTTAAGAAGGGTGGAGTCAAAGCAATTCCCGTCATCAGCTTGTGTCACTCTCTCCGACATCTTCATCTCCGCCATCTTATTGCTCTGCACTTCTTTCACAGCGACGTCATTTTGCTTGTTGCTTCTGTGAGCCACATGCACTTCCTCTTGGAACACTCACACTACGGACTTTCTATTCTATACCTATGAAGCACAAGAGACAAAACATGCATCGAAATACTAAGGACAATTTACAGAAAATTTCCTTACCATCTTTACACTCATTTGTCTTACTACAACTCAACATACTCTATGTATTTAGTATCTCCATTTATTTTAAAACATGAAAAATTAGAGGTCACAGTACCAAAACACTGCAAACACACTTTGATCAGACACTTTCAGCCACGAAAATACCAACGCAGCTATGCATCCAATACCATGTCATTATAAGTTGATACAAGAGTGCACACATCAATTCAAGACACTTCACAATACAATTCTGAATCAGCTTTTAAACTGTCTCATTAAAGTATAGGCATCTTTAGTATCTTTTTTCTTCAGTTTTGCTGCCCACTGACAAGAGCTTCCTTTCCATAAAAAGGAGGAGATAACAGGCTACACTCAGGGTATAGTCACTGAAACAAAGACCACTTCAATAACACACTATTCGATAAATAAGCAAACTTGTATATTAATCTTTCGTATGAAAAGTTGTGCGTTAAATTAAAATTCTATCTCACACATGTTAAACATTCTTACTGTGACCTTCAAACACCCACACAAGCAGACACACACACACACACACACACACACACACACACACACACACACACACACACACACACACCTGAACTCACATCCCCAATACGTACTGAAGCATGTCTGCATATTAACTAACACCAATGCACATATATTCTTTTCAAAATAAGTTCGCACGTTACAACCTTGCCTCCTAATGGTCCCTCATGTGGGTGTGGGTTACGTGAGGCTGTTAAGGCAGTCCGTGACGCACCACCACCTCACTTCACACTTCACGGCTGTATTAATAAAACACACCTTTTCAGATTTACGTGGTTTTTTTTTAGTGTTCATTTCACCTTGCATGTTAGTGTCTTAAATTGCAGGTAGTGAAGAAAATAGAGGTGATGAGTGGTACTACTACTACTACTACTACTACTACTACTCACATCTATCAACATTACTATTTCCCATTAACATTCACTACACTCTGGAAAAAAAAAGAAAAGGAAAGAAAACAGACACCAATACATACATGCAGTTACAATGAGCCACATCGACGCTTTTAGATCATGGACGAAAAACAGGATAAGAATATTTAGGATGAATATGAACCGAGTAGGCACAGGTGGGATTTAGTAATGTGTGCCAAGGATCATTGAGAAGAGATGAGAGCAGTGATCCGATAACATACTGTAAATCTTGCCACTTAGGATTATAGAAGAGGGAGAGAAAGAGGAATTGTAATAAAAAAGAAGAAAAAGGAATGAGAAGAAGAAAAGAACAACAAAAAGTAGTAGTAGCAGTAGTAGTAGTAGTAGTAGTAGTAGTGGTAGTAGTAGTAGTAGTAGTAGTAGTAGTAGTAGAAGTAGTAGTAGTAGTAGAGGAAAACAGGAGTGGCAAGAAAGAAATTAAGCTGATGGTAACACAATATTTATAAAACAATATTAATCAAGCTCTCTCTCTCTCTCTCTCTCTCTCTCTCTCATTTTCACCTAAACACTTGTGGTACTGGTACACACTTAATATGCTGTAAATTGTTCAAAAATATTCCTGCATAGCTCACGTCGGTTTAATGCGATAGGAGTTATATTGTGACTTGTATGAATATATGATTTTCTCCAAGGCCCAGAGATGCGAAGTTAGCTGAAGCATAGTAATGGTTAGTAGACCAGTAACACATCATACTCACTTTCATTGTAATTATCGTTTCTTTTCCTTAATCCCTTCAGTAACATGATGCATTTATTATAATTATTCTGTTTATTATTCGGCAATTTTTATACAACTCCAGAAACTCGCGTGGGAGATAAAACAGTATAAACTCTGGCCATTACTCTTCTGATCTCCATAGACACTTCCTAATGTCAATTAAATCGTCTAGTAATACACAAAACTCAAGGTTAAAATGTGTCCCAGTACTGAAGAGCTTCGTCTTATCTGAAAAAGTATCGATTACAAGGCTGTGTAAAGAGGTTTTTAGCACATCAAAGAACTAAACCCTTAAGCTGCTCTGATTTCTTAAGTTTGTAGAATATTGTGGTAAAAGTTTAGAATCTATTTTCAAAAGACGAAATTGACATCAAAGGGAAGGTCGGAGTAGATGAAATATTTTAGTAGCGGCAGTTTTATTGTCGTCCAGTTAGAATTGTTTACAGTTATGAAGAGATAACGAGTGGCAGGTTATCATAAACTGTTAAAGAGTGAAGGTTAAACACAAAGAGCAGTTTAAGGAAGAATCAAAAAGTTAATCGACTTCTGGTTATGAATGTCCAGGTATGTGTTTTGTTTCTGCCGCCACAGAATGAACACATCGCCTCGGCTTGTGTTGGTGGTGCCAAGGTGTGTGCCAGGCATTCCTAGTTCGTGTTAAGAAGTGAAGTGGCAGTGACTAGCCCAGTAACATGTAATTTCTAGTCAGTGGTGAACTCTGAACCAATCTATCTTTCTTTGTTTCTCTTTTTCCTGCGTGAATGGTTTGAAAAGAGTATTATCAGGATACCTTTGAAACTAAAATGGAATTTCCTTTTGATCTCATGGAATGATCTTTTTTTTTCTTTCTTTCTTTTTTTTTCCGTGCAGAATACTGATTTCATGTGGCTTTGGTGAAACTCTATTTCATAATCATGGTTTCGTTTCAGCTCAGCAAAAATAATCTTGTGCTAACTTGGATCATAATTTTGAAAGGTAGCACTCAGACCAAAGGGTTGAATGTTCTACAAGGCTTCCCAGTGCGTGCAGCTTACGTACGCTTTGCTAAGTAGAGTTATACAAAAATACTCATATATGATAGTAATGTGACAGATGCAATCAGACAATTAACACGATCAGATATAGTTCAAGGTAACTCAAACACATGTATTTCCAGTCATCGTCAAGAAATACGAGACGTTTCCTACACTTTCTATCAAATTCAAGAGTGACACGCAGCATTACTCTGTTGGGAGCAGCCAGTCTCCTCTACGCTGCAGGCGCCGCCCGGGGACGGTGAGAATGTGACTTGGAAGGAAGTGTCTCGCCTGCAGCCTTTAACTGTGCTACACTAAGCTGACTCACACTGTCTGGGTACCACGTGGAGTCGTCACCCAACCCTCGCTGTCACCCTCTCCGGAAATTAAATCAGAAAGAAATAAAATAACCAAAAATAAGGTTAACCAGTACTCTAACTCATTCATTCCTTTCTCTGGTAAACTGAAGAACTCCCTACCTGCTTCTGTATTTCCAACTTTTCATGACTTCACTTTATTTAAGACGGAGTTTCAAGACATTTATTCTTATCTTTCAGCTATTTTTTTTTTCGGACCCATAAGGGAACTGGCTAATTAGTATTTTTAATATTACATCAGCTGCTTTTGGCCAGCTTTCCCCTTTTAAATAAAAAATAAAGAAAGAAAGGAAATAGAATAGCTGGTCATCCAGCCCTCCCTATCGAATTCTAATGGAATAAAAAATAGATAAAGTAAATTAAATTATATCAACAAAATTAGAATAGCTGGTGGTGGGCGATGCTCTGTCTTATTAGATACGATCTGTAGACTGAGTTAAAAATGAATAAGTAACAGTAAATAACTGTGCATGGAAGGTGGTGTCTTGCCTGGCATTGCTTGGAAATTGAGTTATTGTGCTGCAACAACGAGATCATACAGCAGTGGCTCGGGTTACAGGAAAAGAGCTACCTATTCCACTGACAAACTACCATGATCCGGGATAGAAAACGTGACCTTTAACCCCTTCATTCCTCAACAATATTTCCCGTCATTACCTAAAACAACTCCTCACACATTTATATTTTACACAGTAGTCTCTTAAGTAGTTGTTACACTATGCATGTAGCCGAAAGAAGATTTGATTTACACTTTTTTTTATATATATGTCAAAACAAACATTATATCATCCGTGTTCTTAATACAAAAGATAATGAAGGATGAAAATGATTTGGACGTGTAGAGAGCACCAAAACAGCTACTTTTTTTTCTTGTCATGCTTCTGTGATAGAGGTACCTACTTTTGTGTTTATCATATCTTGCCATCATTTATTCTTTCTAATTCTTTACTTCCTTTTTAATTCACGTCTCGGATTTGTTTTATCTACACTACT
>CM035181.1:34435449-34437949 GCA_020233015.1 Callinectes sapidus | reverse complement strand
GAAGGGGGGAGGATAGGAGAAAAGAGAAACAGAGGTGTGAGAGGGGAGCAAAAGATTGAGGGAGGGAGGAGTCCACTATCTGTATACAGGGTCAGGAGGCTCATTGGGCGGGTCAAGGAGGTTGGTATGAGGTAGGTGGTAAGGTCGGGGTAGGTTATTGATAAGGTTGTAGGTATGTGAGTGTTTTTCTTGAAATAGTGTTAGTTGTTTAAGTGTTCTGTTATGGAGGGTTATGTTAATGGGGGGGGGGGGATATTGGTTTCCTCATGGATGGAAAGGGAGGTCCTGAAGTCAAACCACTTCGTTCCAAGAGCGAAACGAATGGCTCGGTTTTGGATCCTCTGAAGTTTAAGGAGGTTAGTGGGGGCAGAGAGAGACAAGGCAAGAGGGCAGTAAGTTAAGAGTGGAAGGATGAAAGCTTTGTATAGGTGGAGTTTTGTTTTGGTGTTACCGTCGCGGAATCTCTCCAGGTTGCTCAGGGACGCTATGGCTGTTTTTTGGTTAATCATTGTGAACTGGAGAAGGGAGGTCGGCTGTGTACATGTTATGAAGGGTTGGGGAGAGTACAGAGCCTTGTGGTACACCTGCCTGAGGGGCAAAGGGTGCCGAGAGGGTGCCCTGGTGGCGAATCCTGGCCTGTCTGTCGTCCAGGAAATTGCATAAGATTTTTTGCATCAGGGGTGGGAGGTTGAAGTTATTACAAATTTTGTATTTCAGTCCATTGTGCCAAACAGTGTCGAAAGCTTTCTGAACATTTTTGGTCTCCAGGGCTGTTTTTATGTAGAGTTTATTTGAACTTAGATAAGCCACTATGCTGTTGAGGGCATCCTCGGTCGAAGCGCCACTGCGGAATCCGAACTGCTGCGGCGACAGTAGCTCCTCGCTCTCGAGGTGTGCCCTCAACAGCTGGTTGATAGCTCTTTCGAATGTTTTGCCGAGAACTTCCAGCAAGCTTATGGGGCGGTAGCTCTCTGGAAGGTGTGGGTTTTTTTTCCGGGTTAAGGAATAAGGGTTATGTTATATTTTTTGAAAAATTTTGGAAAGTACCCTGAAGCAATTGAGGCGTTAAAAATCCTTGTTAGGTTGGATATGGTCTCAGGAGGGAGATTCTTGGCCATGTGCCAGTTTATGCCTGAGGGGCCTGGGGCGCGTCGTGGGGTATGCCTGAGCAACCGCGAAACATCCTCCTCCTCAATGGGTGAAATAAGGTACTGTTGTGGGTCAAGGCGTGTCAATTGGATGATGTTGTATGGTGTTGTTTCCTCGTGGATTTATTGTATGTGTTCTGTGATATGGTTTATGTGTGTGATACTGGGCTCGTGTTGAGGAAGAGGGTGGGTCCGAAATGTGTTTGTCCAGTGCTGTCGAAAGACGTCAGTCACCTGTGCTGTGTCGGTTCACTGTAAGATAGTCAAAACTCTGTCGCTGGCATCCCCTCAGTCATTGGATCATCCGCCAGAACTGGGTGGGATTGCGGCAGCGGGTCCCGCTCAAACGGGAGACTAGACCCTTCCAGTGAGCGTCATGGTCATCTAAAAGGCTGTTAATGATATGTCTGCGAAGAATGTGCAAGTCTCGGAAGATTGGTATGTGGTTGTTCATGTTCGTCAGGAAACGTGTTCTGTAGCAGGTTAGTAATCGTTGTGTACGTATAGAGGGTCTGAAGTCTATGTGTATTTTGTGTTGTCGTTTTGGTGTGTCTGTCGGCTGCTGCTAGTATGTCGTCTTGTAGTCGCTCGAGGGCATTGTCTATTTCTGTGTGGTGTTTCCCTTCGAGATGTGTTGGTTGGTGCATGTTTGAAAGTGTTTTTGAAGTCATCCCAGTTTGTCGAATGGTAGTCAGGAATGGGTGGGGAAGGGATTGATATTGGGTTAGAAGATTATCTTTAGGATGACGGGAAGGTGGTCTGAGCCGCAGAGTGGGCCGTGGGAAATGTGGTGGTGGAAGGGTAAAGAAAGTTTGAAAAATCCTAGGGATTTATTCTTTTAGACAAAACACCCGACACCCGTGTACAAGCTATATGACGTTCTTTGTTACATTTAATTTTTATAAAGATATGTGAAATGGTTTTTGACTAGGAATCACATTTATAAACTAATAACACTTTTTATTTTTGATGATAAAAAATATGTATAAAAATATAATGATATGTACATACAATACATTTTAGTTGAGTTAACCTTGAAAGTACTTAACAGAAAACTTTATAAGGCAGACTATGATAAACACTACACTACTACTACTACTACTACTACTACTACTACTACTACTACTACTACTACTACTACTACTACTACTACAAATCTTCCTCTACAACCACCACCACCTCCAAATCCCAGTTTCTCCTATAATACAACCTCTAGCATCCCATTGTCACACTGGAGCGGGTCTCAAAGAAAGTGTGTTGAGAGTGATAAGGATGGGTAGGGACTAATAACGTTTTGTCCCTCACTGATCTATTGAGCCCACCAACACAGCATTGGAGAGACGTGAAGGGGG
>CM035181.1:34298703-34310900 GCA_020233015.1 Callinectes sapidus | reverse complement strand
CTCTCTCTCTCTCTCTCTCTCTCTCTCTCTCTCTCTCTCTCTCTCTCTCTCTCTCTCTCCCCGCCGTAGCTTCAGTGATGTATGTTGTAAATGAGGTACAATCTATTCTCCCCGCCACCTCCTTCCTTCCAGCCAGGTGGGCAGAAAATGAGTCTTAAGTTTCAAGTCTTGCCGCTCAGACGTACTGGTTTGAGGTTATCGGTAAGGTAGGGTGTGTGTGTGTGTGTGTGTGTGTGTGTGTGTGTGGATGGAAGGGTGAAAGGGAGGGAATAACAGGTAAGGAGAATAAGACGAGAGAAAAGGGACACACACACACACACACACACACACACACAGGCACGCACGCACACACAGGCACGCACACACACATCTCGGCATACATACACAGGCACGCACACCACTCCGCAAGGCGCCCCGGGGGACACATGATACAAAGATGCAAGTAACCTTCAGCTCCTCACCCCGCCCACACCCCCACTCACCCCGCCCACACCCCCACTCAATCCCGCCCACACCTCACCCACACCCCGCCCGTATTCTCCCACCACACTTCTGTAACCACACTCCGCCCACTTTCACATCCACATCCCACCCACACTAACTCCACCCTCATCCACACCCGCGCTACTCTCACTCCACCCACACCCACACACTACCCTAAATCAGCACGCAAACTTAACTCAACACTCACAGTCATCTCCCTCCCCCCATCTCCCCTCTCCGTTACCTCCCCGACACCCCCCCTACACCCACCACCACATCTCCACCCGTTCCACATATGTTCAAATTCCACCCACACCTGCGCCTCAAGAACCTCGCGCCCACATCACCCTCAGGACACCACCACCACCACCACGTCCTGCACCGTGGCGGGGCTTCAAGTAGCAACGCGGGTCGGTACAATGAAGCAGGTGTTCAGAAACAGTTCATTCCCTCACTACAGGTGTTTTCGGAGGCTATAGAGATGATTAACCAAGTTCTCTTAAGAGTGTTTATGTTGTTATTAAGGTACAAAATCTTCTTAACCTGTCACTGGAACCACTAAAGCGCATTTTCCGAACGTCCGTCTCAACTCAAGGCTCGAGTCGGAGTCGTGAACCACAAAACCAAACCATGCTGGCCTTTCTCGCGCGCTCCTCACTTCCTCCTCCCGCGCGGTCTTCCAAACACACGCAAAAACAAGGGATTGCAAGGCTTACCGTGGTGTGTGCTGGTGTGCTCTCCGTGGCTGGTGCGTAGGAGGCCCCCGCGGTGGTGTTGGATCCCCCGCCACTCGTCAAAACACTCCGATAAAGGTCAACACAAAGGGAGCGTGAGAGTAACCACCACCCTCAGGCCACCGCCCCGGGAGGAAGGAAGGACTGGCTGGCTGAGGTGCTGGTCACGTGGTCCCCTCCTTGCTTCCCTAGTGGTGGAGTGACGCTGGTTGTTTGATAATGTTTTACTTGGATTTCATTTATTGTTATTCGTTCTTTTTTTCTTTCTTTTTTCTTTTTGGGTTTTGAATGATGTTAGTAATTGGTGTGAGTTTGTTGCTGTATTTTTTCTTTATTGTTGTGTATTTGTAAAGATTCTCTCTCTCTCTCTCTCTCTCTCTCTCTGTACGCGGCGTCTGCTCCGTGTTTACATTTAACTTATCACTTCGTCGCCTCTTATTTATTCAAGGCCTCGGTGATGTACGCGGTTATCTCTTGGTGTTGAATGAGTGTTAATAAGCTGCTTTATCAATTTTCCTTCTACAATTAGGAAGAATTACTATCCATTTTGTTCGCCCAGCAGTTCTCGGGCCGCTCTCCTCATGCAGGGTAAGCTGAATGGCGCGGCAGACTCAGGTGTGTTCAATGTTTCCTGTTATATCGAATATTCTCACGTTTTCAGGTTTTTTTTTATAATGGTCTTAGTTTTTTTTCCCCTTCCAGGTGTTTATAAAGGGAATATATTTAATACATCTTGACACACACAATAGATATCTTAATGGTCTTTTTTTCCCTCCCTGTTTTTCCTCTTCCCTTTTGGTCTAAGCGAAGAGTGTGATGTTAATGATGATTTAACGAGCGCTTTGATATATTTACTGGAGCGTGTGTCGATTGAGTTACAAGTGAGGCAATATTAATTAAATGACAACTGTTTCTTACGCACAGTGCCTTCAACCATGACTGCTGCTGCACTGATGCCTCCTTAAGTGGTCATCTCGTGGTTGTAATGGCGAGACTTTCATCCTGATACTTATTATTATTTGTTTTTTATGTAAGAGGGTGAAGCTGGCCAAGGGTAACAAAAACAGTGAAAATAAAAAGCCCACTAATATACCAGTCCTCTTACAGAACAAAAGAATAAGCCAAAACTCAGGGAAAAATGCCTTGAAACCTCTCTCTCGTGAATAAAATCGTCATAAAAAGTTGGAAATATATATAAAACAAACAGGTAGGGAGTTTACCAGACAAAGATATGAATGATTAGGAGCACTGACTGGTTAACTCTTGCATTGGAGAGTTGGACAGAATAGTGGTGAGCGGAAGAAAGTCTTGTGCGGCGAGGCAGTTTCTTTGTGATATTGGTTGTTTTTTCTTTTTATTCCTGGTTAACTAACTCAGGCACCATAACTACCTCAACAACTGCCCTAACTCACTATATCTCATCACAGGCACTGCAACAACACACTCTTCCTCCACACAAAACTACACACCCACACACACACACACGCACCAAACTACACATTCATTCTCATTCAAAGTCAATAAATGAATAAAAGAAATTAATCCTCTGCAAAACATAAAATCAACTCTTTTTTTATCCACATTTTTTGCACTTAGTCGGATTCCCTTCTTACTTATAAAAACAAACACACACACACACACCACTAACAAGTCACTATACTCACCACACACACACCACGCGAATCATCACCACACTCAGGCATTCACATCACCACATCACACCAGCATGCCATCACCATCATGTACATCTTCCTGTCTTGTCACCACCACCACCACCACCCGAGTGAGGGCGCAGTGTCAGGAGTGAGTGACAGGTAACAGGCCGCCAGGTGAATTACGCTAATAGACACAGCAGGTAATTCTTTGATGTCGACTTCATGATCCTGCAAGAATTGGGAAAAATGTATTGCATGAACCGTGTGTGTGTGTGTGTGTGTGTGTGAGGCGGAGGTAGGAAACATACAAACAACCACTGTGACAAAAATCCCATGTTTATTCAAAATATATTTGGAACTATTCAAAGCTCTAGAGTGATATTTTTTTGTTATTTTTTTTCGTGTCTTACGCGCGGGACAGGTTGGGTACAGTGTCCAACGTCGCAACGGACCGGGAACACTCACAAATTTGGGACATTTCGCCAAATGAAGGATGAGGACATTCGCCCAACAAAAAATCAACACTAATGATACACTCACGGGGAAACACTCATTAAGCTAAACACGGACAACACTCTGCTTCCCTCCTCCTCCTCCTCCACCATTACTCCTTCCTTCCTTCCTTCAGCAGTGTTTACCGCCGCGTCCAAGGCAATTATTACCTACGAACAAAACAACACAGATCCATTATTTGTTTTGACTTGAGGAGGCGAATTCGAGGGTTATCATTATCATCATTACTATTATTATTATCATTAGCATTACTATGACGTTTGTTTATTTTGCTTAAGTCTTCCCGATTCCGTCGTCGGCGTGGACTTAAATATTTGTGTTCAGTGAAACACTTTGGGGCGAGGGTCGTACCGTGTGGACGAGCTGCTGCTGGGTTGTCTCCCGCGTCAATGGGGAGCTGTGGAGGTGGGGCTGTGTGGGTGAATTTCCATTTTGGTGAGTGAAGGTGGTGTTGGTGGAGGGGCGCGGAAGGAGTGGGGGCGCGCCTGCGTCCCCCCCTCCCTCCTTGCAGGCCCCTTGTCTCTGGTCCACACGGCAGCCACGCACGTTGAGCAAGAACGAGGACCTGAAGCAGCAGTTTTGAGGCTTCGGTACAGCAAGGCGTCAAGGCCACGCCAGGACCAGACGCCACCGTGATAAGACATCAAGTTGCCGCAACTTTAGCTTCGCGCCAAACCAGACTCTCGTGACACACAAGCGAGATCGAAAAGACGACCTTCATTAATAAAGTTTATGGCATTTTAGACATGGAACACGCTGGCTGTCAGGCTGAATTTTGCGAAAGTCTGATGGGAGGGGATGAACTGACCCAAAAACTGCTCTTCACGTCTCAGAAGGACGCGCTAGACAATCCTGCCGCGGGGAGCGCAGCGTCCCGCCAATTGTCGAGCGCGCCTCAGTGTCACAGTTCGAGAAATAAAGGCCTATGAGGAGTGTACTTAAAATCTGCTCGTAAACATGATGATATCAGGTGTAAAATATTACCACACAAATAATTTAATAATTACAAACGGTAATAATAATAAACAGCCACAATGGTAGAACATGTACATTGTATCGTGAAATTGTAAAAATAAAATACAGTAAGTTACAGAGTCCAGAGTCCAGCCCGCGTCAGGCCGGGAGGCATCGTGCACCTGAAGTCCAACTCGAGGCAGGAGTGAGGAGGTCTCGACGCGCGGTCCGTGGTTGGTCTTCACCTAAAATATCTCAACCTACACATGCTCTCCACAGGCCTCGCGGGACAGGACCAACAGTCATCAACATAACAGCACTTAAGAATTCAGGACAAATGTAGGAAGATCCTTGGTAACATTAGTAGAGTTTTGGGGCAATGACTTTCTTTCGTTCAAAGAATGAAAGAAAACCTAACAAAACAGATCGAAGCTACGTGGAGTGAAACACCTCGGCCGGGTTGGAGCAGTGAAGCAGCGGGGGTTGGGGGTTGGGTGTTGGGTGATGGGCAGGTGGCCTGGAGAGACGAGGCTTGCTTGATTTCATTATGTGTTTTGTACAACCCATGTCTACCTCGGACTTCCGTGGGTGAGTTATGAACACTGGCGGCGTGAGGGCAACCTTCTAAACACATTACACGACACCCTACACAAAATAACGACCAGAACAACTGTAAACTAATAAAGTAAAAATATCCATACACATTTAGCTATAGAAGAAAAAAACTACCCAGATCGAAGATATCAACTCAATCCATGTCTTTTTGGTGTACTTATAAATGTCGGCAGTTTAATGCAAAAAAAATCAGAGCTACTGTTGGAAGGCGTTGAAGTGAACACAATGAGGCCACCCGCCGCGCCGCAGCAGTGCAGCATGGCCCGGCACGCCCGCCACTCGTCCCGGCCAGCAAGGATCTACAACACCCGACGGCGAGCAAGGGATTGGTGGTGGTGGTGGTGGTGGTGATGGTGAAAAATAACAATATATCGAATAAATTTGAGTATTTGGGCACTGAATCTCGTCTCGATGAAGCATTGAAGCAGCTGACATGAAGCTTTGTTTAACATTATTATCATTACGTGTTATTATTATTGTTATTATTATATATTGTCCTTTATTTGCAAGTTTGGTGAATGTACAAGGAATTTTGACCAACAGGAGATTAAGTCCCTCGCAGATGACAAGGTTTGACAAAAATATAATGACCTAAGAGTTAAGAATTTCGTCGTGGCGGAGCAGGTGCGTGCTTAATTAACGGGCTTCGGGGGACAGGTAACACGTATGGTGGTGTTTTTTGAACGTCTAATTATGGAAACTCTTGATCTATATTTATATATATATTTATATATATTTATTCATTCATTTATTTTATGTATATTATGTACACATATCCTGGGTTTACTAAGGGGGTAGGTGGGTCACTGGCAGCGTTTTGAACTGATTCGAATGAGTGATTACGAACCAACAACTCCCGCGACTGAGATAATGACCCCGCGTTTCATAACACCAGGGAGATAGAATCTCTGAACAGCCAATGTGTGTGTGTGTGTGTGTGTGTGTGTGTGTGTGTGTGTGTGTGTTTATAAGTCCCTACATTCACTTGTCGATAATTTTTATAAAGGCTGAAGCACAGTTGTACTGGATCCAAGGGTTTGGGTGCTGGGTCGAGGCCTCGAGACTGATTTAAAGGCCAGACAAGGCGAAGACAATACATAGATTTTTGTCGCGTCAAAATCAATTAATCTTACCGATTAATATTATTTTTTTGTGTTTTACATCAAGCAAATATGCAAATATATATATATGTTTCATTTCCAAAAATTCGACATATCACAATCTATTACCCACAAAAGTAACAAAAGGTTCACTACTGCAGCTGTCTCAGAAAACATTAATTCGGGGCCAAACAGGATTTTAACCATCAGAGTAAGAATATATATAAGAATTTGTTATTTTTGTATGTAAACAAGTGAAGTAACAATCTACACTAACAGCAGCGGACACGAGAAACGCCCGTGACGTGATGAGTTACGTCACACATATTGAGCCTTGTGACAGGTGAGGGAACACAGCTGAGACCGACACACACACCCACTCCTTCCCTCGAGGTCACACAACACTTTACGTGTCACAGTTTTCAAGTTTGCTTGTTCACCGTCTTCTCGAGCAGAGGCTGGGAGGCAGTGAGGCGGAGACGGAACACCTGAACACGACGAGGAGAAAAACTTACGAAGAGTCACAACCACTTCAGACGTGGTGCTAGCGCCGCCGCCCGGAGCGAACCTCGAACTCATGAAGAACAACAAACTAACAATGAGGCTGACACTCACAGCAATCAGACTCATCACACAGTGACTGCAGGAAGCTGCTGGTGATGTAATGCGGAGAGTCAGACAGGCCAGACATTGAGCAAGTGTACAATGTGCTTCATCAAGAATCTAGAGTACAAACAACATCTCCTTAGAGCTTAGACTGTAAGGCAAGACAACGCTTCCCTCGCGGCGCCCACCTGCTGCTCTCATGTGAGTCTCTACAAAATTTAGAGAACAAAGACGCGGACTTGAGTAATTGCAGTCTGAATGAGTTCGATTCACGTTCCGAGCGCGTGGAGCACCACCGACACAACCTGCGCTGCAGCGACGCTCGCCGCTCGCCCTCACACTCCTGCGCCTCCCTCGAGGCCCCGCCAGGCAGGGCCACGGCGCCGCTCCGTCTCGGTGCTTCGAGCAGATGGGTGGTACGTCCACTGAACAATGTACACGGGAGTGTTGGCAAGCCTGGACCTGCGAGGAGTGACTACTGATTTGCTTTGGCCTTATTTTTTTATTTATCTTATTTTTTTAAGAAAATACATCAACACACGTTGCCATTATGCTGACCTTTCAATGATTGAAGCCAATAACAATCACAATGAGAGTTCCGCCAATGATAATGCTAATTCGTACTAACAAGAATGACACTCATCACTCCCCGAGAGCCAGGACAGCCGCCCTCCGCTTCTCCCACTGGGCGCTGAGACAAAAAGTGGCGAAATTTAAAAAAAGGATCACAAGTGGCAAAAAGTGACATTCTGACCAGTTAAAAAATAGAGAAAAATGTTTGTTTTAGTACAAAAAACACAAATAAATAACACCTGACGCCTGGAGCAATGAATGACCAAAGAGCGAGCCATGCTTCGGTGACAGACGAGGGTGGGGTGAGGGGTGAGGGGTGAGGGGTGAGGGGGAGTGTGGGTGTGGTGAGGAGGGGTGAGTTGGGGGGCTGGGGGCTGTCAAGAGGCTGTCAGCTATCACAAGTGGAGGAGACTGGAACCGCTGGGCTGGACACGCGCTGGCCAGGAGTGGAGAGAGAGAGAGAGACAGTGACAATCTCACCACCACCACCACCACCACCACCACCATGCCCTCCCCCGTCATGCCGTCACGTCAGGTCCCGCCAACGCTCATATCCTTACTTTTCAGGATTAACATTTGCATACCTGCCAAGATATCACAGCCACCACGGAACACTCGTCAGGGAGGATGGAGACTGCTGGTGGTGGGGGTGGTGGGGGTGGTGGGGTGGTGGTGGTGGTGGTGGTGAGTCCCCGTAGCCACCGGTGCCCAACTCAGCGGCAGAAGACAGTGCTATCCAACGTTTGCTTCTTAGGCCTTTCGCCACACCTCGACCTCAGCCCCTTTAGACCTAAGAGCACCTTGACCTTAACACTTAACTTCTCGCTATGACAAGAATTCATGTCTTTTTCACGGGAGTGTGTATGTTAAAAAAAAAATAATAATAAATAAAAAAATCATCGTAATAGAAATAAAGAAGTTAATTATAAAAGTACTAGTAATTATAATTATCATAATAGTCATAATATGTACAATCCACATAAATAAGTATAACATATACTTAAGAAAATAAATGTCAAATGAGGCCTAACTAGTAAAGGATTGGCAGGTAATAAGTTACAGGTAACCGGTGAATGACACAGACACGAAGCTTCACGGAACAATGAATATGTACAAATGACAGGCGACGGGCTGGGAGAGAGAGAGAGAGAGAGAGAGAGAGAGAGAGAGAGAGAGAGAGAGAGAGAGAGAGAGCTAATCAGTTAAATAAAGGAAAAACTGGCCTCGTATTTTGGCACATACGCAGTGAGTTTGTCAGGGACTGAAGCTAACACAGAACACAATGTTGTCAGGAGGAGGAGGAGGAGGAGGAGGAGGAGGAGGAGGAGGAGGAGGAGGAGGAGGAGGAGGGGAGGGGGGGGCCATGCGTGAAGCAGGATACTCCGCCCCTCCGTCACGCCGCCCCCGGCTGGCCGCGGCTCTGTGTGTCAGGTGTTCACACTCCAATCTTTGTGACGCACACTGCACAATTCGTCAGTCTGGTGTAGAGACAAGCGTCTCTCGCCCAGGAGAATCAGATGGAAAATACATTTTGTTGTGCGTTCATAAAACTCGCGCCTGAGCGGAGGAGTGAGGCGCGGTGCAACACCCGACCCGCCAGGCAGCGGCCGCCAAGGGGGAGTGAGGAAGCAGTGGGAGTCAGACCGCTCCACGGGAAAAGACTAACGGCCGCCCTCCCAAGAGAGTGTGTCCGCTAAGGAAGGATTTTTTAGAAGCTCGTCTTGTCACCTCGTCAACTCATTAATACAATAATAATTCTTATAAACAATAATTAAAGTATAAGGTCAAGTTTTCTTACAAAACAAAATATGATCACTTTGTCCAAGAACACAATGTACAATAAATTACAGAGCGAGAGTCTTTCATCGAGGAGTGGAAGGTGAGTTCAGGGTGACTGGAGGCCGCGGCCCCGGTGCGGCGGACGGTCCGCCGGCGTGGTAGTGAGGCGGCCCGGGAGCGGCGCCCCCGGGCCCAGCGTGCGGCAGCGTGGTGGTCGCGGTGATCTAAGGACGTGACTCAGACGATGTGGAAAAGAAAGACATCAAAATATATTATGGTGAATATCTGGTAGGCAAAGCGCCTCTACCCAGTGACAAGACTCGGCCACCACACTACAGGCGGGAACTGAGGAGAACAGAACGTTTAGGAATATCAACATGACCACCGCTTGATGGTACATAAAGGATGCAACGGCCGGCCCCGCCACGGCACTGCCCGCAGCGCCCCTGCCCCCCGCCAAAGTGTGACTGCCAGCAGTGAGCCAGCGGCCCGCCGTGCTGCAGGACCCGAGCCAGCTGAGGCACGCGCTGCAGCACGGCGCACCGGCGGTCCTGGACGGCTCAAGCCTTACTGACCCACTGGCTCGCTGCTTTACATGCCGAGACGGGAACGCCACACAGCGGGGAGCGGCGAGTGCCGGGGACCAACACCGCAGAGACACCGACCCGCCGCCCGCCGGCTCCGGCGCCCTCCTGCCCAGGGCGCTCACCTTACAATAACGTAATATAACTATTTATTAAATTAGCAGGTACCATAGCTAGACCAGTGGCGCCCTCCCTGCCGGCGGGGGCTCGGCCGCCCGCCAGCGGCACGGCGCCCCTGGAGCATAGGACGCCCGGGCCCGGCGCGCGGCAACACCTTCACACCGAGAGACTGTGTGGGGGGGGGGGTTGATGTGGGGGGCGGAGCAGCAGCCCCGTAATCTTCCTCTTCCACCTGCGACGGGGCTGCTCTAACAGGGGTGGTGTTGCCCCTTCCCTACCCCACCAAAGGGCCCACCTCCGGCAGACCCGCCGCCCGAGACGCCCCCGTGGCACACACACGACACAACACGTGACCACTGACACTGAGACACCCGCGTGCTGACACAACACGCTTGCCCGGCCCCGGCCTGCCCCGCCCACAGCATACACGGCGAGAGAAGGAGCAGTGCGGGGCCGAGCAGCCGCGCCAGGCAGCCAGGGAGACAGACAGACAGGGACAAACCAGACCCAAGTCGCGCCAGGCGACGGGCTGGCCGTGGCCACGGCAGCGCGGCGGGTCGCCTACGCCACACAAACAACACCAGAACACCTCGCGGGACTCTGGCCTCCCTGCCAAGGAGGGACGACCTCCAGCTGGAGACAAACCTCTAAGAGGCAAAAACACATGGACCAGACATGTCGTGTTTGGCCCTTCAATCTTCTTCCTGTTTTCTGGGCCGCTGGAGCTGCGGCGGCAGCCTTGCCAGCAGGCCCTGACCTGCTATCCCCAGCCCCGCCATGGCACCGGGGGCATTCTGGGCTCCTCCCGTGTGAGGCCCCGGGGAAAGCGGAATCGGAGATCCCTGCGGGGTGTGGACCTGCCCGCCGCCTAAACCTGGGGGGAGATCCAGCAGCGGACCAGGCACGGGGTTCTCCTCCGAGAGGGAGCGGACTGGCAGGCTGGGGCGAGCCACCTCACCGCCCTCCTCCATGGACGACGACTCGTGTAGCTCGTAGCGGGCGTGTGTCCTCATGTGGCGCGTGATCATGTCCCGCCGACACGCCGCGTAGGGGCACTGTGGACACTTGTAGGGCTTCTCCCCGGTGTGTGTTCGCTGGTGGGTGGACAGATGGTCGGAGCGGGAGAAGACTTGGCCACAGATGCGGCAGGTGTAAGGCTTGTGACCGGTGTGTAGCCGCATGTGTCTGGTGAGCATGTCGGAGCGGGCGAAGGAGCGCTTGCACATGTCACACATGTAGGTCTTGGCGGAGTTGTCCGGCTGCTTGTTCTTGTGACGCGAGGCCATGTGCTTGGCCAGCCGGTCGTGCAGCGAGAACATCTGGCCACACACCGGACACACGAAGGCCACATCAGCGCCGGCTGGCATTTCCTCCACCACGGGGGACACCTCCAGGTGGTAGCGCAGCGCCACGCTGTCCTTGCCGTACGACGCCACATCGCCCTTCACAATGGGCACGGGCAGCAGCGACTGGGAGGTGGTGCGGTACTCGGGGATCTCGGGGGAGCGGGGGGGAGGAGTGGAGTCTTTGGGCGCCGCCAGCAGCGGGGAGTGAGGGGATGAGAGGGACACAGTGCCGGGCAGCACCAGGCTGTCCGTGCTGGAGGTGCTGCCGGTTTTGACACTCCCGGTGGTCTTAACAGACAGGTCCAGCGGTGAGTCTTGCGGCGAGGACTGGTCGGACTCCAGGGATCCGGCCTTGCGAGGAATGTACAAAGGCTGAGGGATGGGGCGGCTGGTGCGTAACACTGACTGGCGGGTGGAGGGCTGCTCGCCGGACGGCCCCGCGGCACTGTGGCTGCCGCTGCTCACTCCTCCGGCCTCGCCTTGGCGACCTTTCTGATCAAACCAAAGCTGAAGATCAGAGTCAGAGTGCGAGCGGCGGCGGTAGAGGTCAGGGAGGTGCACGGTGGGGGGGAAGTAGTGCTCTACGTTGTGGCCGGGTGAGGGGGAGATGGGAGTGTGGGGGGACGTGGGAGTGAGTGGAGATATGGGTGAGTGCGGGAGGCCTGAGGGCCCTAAGCGGTGAGGATCTCTGCTTGCGAGGGAGCAGAAGTGGCAGGAGCAGGGCGGGTAGTGGGTGAAGGTCTCCCCGGCGTCACTGCGCACCACGCTCAGCTTGGGCGGGATGCCGCGGATCACGCTGGTGGACGCCGGGACATCGATGGACGACTGGGACTTTCCATCCAAATCAAGATCCTCCTCGTCTATGCTGGGGTCCTTGATCCTCAGAGGACTGAAGGACAGCTTCGGGGAGTCTGAATTGACCCTGGCCAGGGCGGGGGAGTCCCTGGCGTGAGGAGAGTGGGTTGGCGGGCCCGGGGAAAACACTTCTTCGTCTTCCTCGCTGATGGCGCGGCACTGGTATCGTTCGCGGTCCACTGAATCAAAGCGAAACACGTCACTCTGCACCGTGCGGGGAGACCTGACCGCACCAGCACTGCCGCAGCTGCTGCTGGTGCTGCTACTGGTGCTACTGCCG
>CM035181.1:34240617-34246300 GCA_020233015.1 Callinectes sapidus | reverse complement strand
CTGCTCTGTTTTACTCATAGTGGAATGTTTCTTATTAAATCGATCTGTTTCATGATTTAATGGACACAGACACAGAGAGAGAGCACAGGTGATGAACGAACAATTGTGGGAAGGTGTAATGTGTGTGTGTGTGTGTGTGTGTGTGTGTGTGTGTGTGTGTGTGTGTGTGTGTGTGTGTGTGTGTATGTGTGTGGTCATCTGCATAGTCTCTCTCTCTCTCTTTCTCTCTATGGTGGCTCTTGAGGTCACTGTGGTGGTGGTGGAGGTCACTGTGGTGGTGGTGGTGGTGGTGGTGGTGGTGGTGGTGGTGATGGTGGTGGCGGCGGTGGAGGAGGTGGAAGACCGCACCCAAACCGCCGCCCCCGCCCACATGACGCCTACAGTGGACGTGTGTGGGCGGTGGAGGCAATAACTCTGTGGGAGGAGGAGGAGGAGGAGGAGGAGGAGGAGGAGGAGGAGGAGGAGAAAGAAGAAAGCGACCATGGTATTGATAATAGGAGTGATGACCGTATTGAAAGCACCACCACTACCACCACCACCACCACCACCATCACCACCACCACCACCACCACCACCAACAACAACAACAACAACAACAACAACAATTCTGGCAATACATCGCCTTAGAAGAAGAAATAAAAGGAAGAAGAAGAAGAAGAAGAAGAAGAAAAAGAAGAAGAAGAAGAAGAAGAAGAAGAAGAAGAAGAAGAAGAAGAAGAAGAAGAAGAAGAAGAAGAAGAAGAAGAAGAAGAAGAAGAACAGGAAGAAGAACAACAACAAGATCATGAATAAGCACACGGGAGACGAGACAAAACAAAAGGAAGAGAAGGAAGAGGAGGAGGAGGAGGAGGAGGAGGAGGAGGAGGAGGAGGAGGAGGAGGAGGAAGCTTACCTGCCTCATAATACCTGTACTCCAAGCCATAAAACACAGGTAACCCCAAACACCTCGTAACACCTGTACTCTCTCTCATTAACATCCCCTCCCCCTCTCCCCTCTCCCCCCTCCCTCCCCTTGGCACCCCAGACGTCCAGCAAAAACAAGAGTCACAGAGGAGAAAGAGAGGGAGAGCGAGGGGAAGAGACAGAGGGGAGAGAGTGAGGGGAGACAAAAAGACCATTCCCTTTAGTGTGTGATCTTGGCATTATTGACGAGGGCAGGTGTGTGTGTGTGTGTGTGTGTCTGTGGGTGTGCCTCGGGTGTTCCTCAGGTGAGTACGTGAGACATCTGTGGCGTCATCTTAAAATTGGTGATGTCACAGCCTCGGGGTATTATACTGGGAGATATATATACTTCTTTATCTATTTATTTATGCAATACTGTTTCTTTAAGGGAATTTATATAAAGGAGACTTAAATTTCGTGATGTCACAGCCTCGGGGTATACTAGGATAGATATATACTTTTTTTTCTATTTATTTATGCAATGCTGTTTTTTTAGGGAAATTTATATAAAGGAGACTTAAATTTGGTGATGTCACAGGCTCGGGATAGTATACTGGGTTAGATATATACTTTTTTTCTATCTACTTATGCAATGCGGGTTTTTTAAGGGAATTTATAAAGAGAAGGCATAAATTTCGTGACGTCACATGTCTCCCTAAGACATTTTTAGCAGCGGATTAGCACAACTTGTTTATCCGAGGCATCAATAGCGAGAGCGAGAGAGAGAGAGGGGGGGGGGGATAGTTTACATTAATAGCCACTAAAAAGGAACGAGGCAAACAAAATTCATTCTAATTAGGGCAGATTTCCTCTTTTACCTTTCCTCTCACACACACCTCTCTCTCTCTCTCTCTTCATTACCACCACCATCACCACCACCACCTCGCCCCCCCCACCCCACTCCTCCTTCTCCTCTCCATCGGAACTAATCAAGAAGCTAAGAAGACCCATAAAAAGAAACCGATAAATAAATAAATAAAGTCTGTGTCACAAAGGAGTAAAAAGAATCCTATAATTACAAAGGCATGCATGATGATGAATAAAAGCGGAGCGTGACCATCTCTATCTATAAACGACGCGCGGCCATTTATAAACGACCGCACTATCAAAGGCCTTACACAGAATCACGCTTATGGGAGACTGAATACCAAGAGAGAGAGAGAGAGAGAGAGAGAGAGAGAGAGAGAGAGAGAGAGAGAGAGAGAGAGAGAGAGAGAGAGAGAGAGAGAGGCGCTTCAATATAAATAACTATGTAAGTGGGGGAAAATGATTAATAAAAAGGGTTGGAATGTTCTTTCTTCCTTTATTGTGAAGGTAATGTACGTGTTTTATTATTAGAGATGCTATTTATTCATTTATTTGTCATTATTATTATTACTATTATTATTATTATTTTATTATTATCTTTTTTCGCTCTTGGATAAAGTTGTGTAAGGGAAAGAGAAATCGAATTCAGATGAAATAGACACAAAAACAGAAGGAAAAGTAAAAGGAAAGTTAAGAGAAATGAAGAAAATGACAACTAAAGTAATAATAAGGAAAGAAAAGAAATAAGCCAAAATATGTAGATGACAGAAGCAAAGTGATTTAGACGAAAGAGAAGAATAATTGAAACAAGCTGAGGACAAATATGCAATAAAAATATGACAATGAAGCAAGGAAGAGAGAGAAAAAAAATGAATAATATGAAGAAGAAGAAGACAAACAACAATAACAACAAGAACACCACCAAGAAACCCAATAAAAAGGATGCAAAACTTATTTAAAACAAGTGAGAGAGTACCTAACTATACCCCTCAATACCCCCCCCTACACACACACCATTTCCTCCCCCTCCTCCACCCCCTCCACCCCTCCACCTGTCATCGTAAAGTCCCAGGTGTGCACAGGTGGGAGGTTAGCTAATTAACGGGACAATGTGTAGTTTTATGGGTCGCTTCGTCTCGCCTTAAAGTTTATGTACAGTTTGTGGTTCGGGAAACATTTTGGGGGTGGGAGGCGTGCGTGAGTCTGTCTGTGTGTCTGTCTGTCTGTTGATCTCTATGAAGGAATGGATAAGAGGGAAGATTAGAAGTGTACAATGATGATGATGGGTCTTGTTTTGGAAAGGTTCATAATAGTGTTTGGTGTTTCTTTTTGTTATGTTCTTTTTCTTCGTTATAAGTAAAAAAGAGAAGTTGGGTTCAGTTTTATAATGGTGTGTGTTGATCTTTATGAAGGAATGGATAAGAGGGAAGATTAAAAGTGTACAATGATGATGATGGGTCTTGTTTTGGAAAAGGTTCATAATGGTGTTTGGTTTTATTTTGTTTTGTTCCTTTTCTTCGTTATAAGTTTAAAAAAAGGGGTTCAGTTTTATAATGGTGTGCGTCTGTTGATCTTTATGAAGGAATGAATAAGAGGAAGGATAAGAAGTGGAAGTAATAATGAGTGTTGTTAAGTGAGGGTTTACAAAGACGTGGTTTTCTGTCTTAAGTTTGTTTTCTTCATTATAACCAAAAAAAAGTTGTGTTGAGTTTTATAATGGCGTGAGTCTATGGGAGTGTGTTGATTTCTATGAAGGGGAATAATGGATAAAGGAAAGATAAACGATAATAATGAGTATTGTTAGGTAAGGGTTGATAAAAAAAATGGTTGCTTTCTTCATAGCGAGCAAAATATAGTTAAGTGTTGAGTTTTACAATAGAGAAGTTGTTTATCTATTTGTATCATATCTTGTCTTTGTTTTATTCATTGTAATTCTAAAAAGTGTGAGTGAGTCTGGATGAATAATACAATGGAGAGCAAATGGGAGAGTATGAATGAAAAGCAGTAGTGAGTATTGTGTTTTATAATATAGAAGTTGTTTATTTTTCTTATTCATTGTAATTCCAAGAAGCGTGGGCGAGTATGAGATGAATAATACAACGGAGAGCAAACTGGAGAGTGTAAATGAAAAGTAATAGTGTGTAAGTATTGAGTTTTATAAGAGGAAAGTAGTTTATCTTGCCTTAGTTTTATTTATTGTAATTCTAAGAGGCACGAGTGAGTCTAGGGTGAAAAATAATGGAAAGAGTAAGTGAAAAGTAGTAACGCGTAAGACCATCAGAAAATTAAAGGGAAGCTGTATCTAAGTGCTGAGTTTTATATAATATGCTTCTTCATTGTATTTCAGCTTTGTTCTCTTCCTTGTCATTTATTGAGAGCATAAACGTAACTGTGTGGATCTTGGAACGAATTTTACGGCGTTCGTCCAAAAATAAAGAGACGTAAACAAGAACTTAAGTGTTGGTTTTTATAATAGCTTGCTTCATTCCATCTTATCTTTGTTGTTGTTGCTTCTGTGGTTTTTATTGCAATTCTAACTCATACAGACATTATAAAAGGTTGAATTTAACTGTTGGTTTTATAATAGCTTTGATTGTTGTTGTTGTTGCTTTTGTTGTTTTTGTTGTGATTCTAACTCTTACAGACATTATGAAGGGTTGAATTTTCTCACCGGTGAATGAAAACAAGGAAGGTAAACAAGAAGTACTGTGTGTGTGTGTGTGTGTGTGTGTGTGTGTGTGTGTGTGTGTGTGTGTGTGTGTGTGTGTGTGTGTGTGTGCGTGTGTGTGTGTGTTGGGTAAGTCTTATAGTCTGACTTCACTTTCATCTACTTCTGTTCTCTTGCTTGTAACTAACAGGGACATTACGACTCCTTCAAATTATGGCGTGTGTCTCAGTGGGTGGGTGGTGGTGGTGGTGGTGGGGGGGGGAGGGGGGAGGGAGAATTTTATGACGCCAAAAAACAGCAAACGTTGACAAGAAGCCGTGGTGTTCCGCAAGTCTATTTTCTTTACTGCCACCCTCACTATTATTTCTATTTCGTTCATTTGTACAGAGGCGCGATAAATTCCACCTCTTTCATTCACCACTGTCATGATTATAGTTCGTTTTATCATTGTTGTTGTTTATGGAGGGGCGACGCAACGCTTTTCTTTTACAGTGACAATCTTATTATTTCACTGTTGATGTCTCGGTGAGCTTTGGAAGATTAGATTAAACCTTTCACTACTGGGACACATTTTTACCATTTTATTACCGTTTTATCGCCGATTTTATTGACATTAGCAGGGGCGTATGAAGGTCACAAGATTAATGGGCAGTCTGTAGTATCTTTAATTCCCCACATGAGTTTCTGAAGCTGTATAAAATCGAGAAATAAGAATAAATATGAAAATGTGTCCCAGTACTCAAGGGGTTAATATAAGGAAGGAGGATATATTTAGTACAGCCGGTCTGATGGTTTCTTGCAGCTTCCTTTAAATGTGTCCTCACCACCTTCACTGATATGGAATAGTTACTAATGATGTTAGAGTAGGAAGTGTATGTTATAATTCCTTCTTCTTCTTCTACAACAATAATAGTGATTTGATGACGAGTGAGATTGAGAAGCAAATGATATTCACCATTAAGACAACACTACGTCACTCTTGTTCCACTAATTTGGACTCTATATACAATCTCTCTGTATGCATTCAACCTAACCTAACCTAAACTGCAAATCTACCTTTAAGACAACACACTAAGACATTCCAGCTCCTTTAATTTGGACTCTATATACAATGTCTCTCTATGTGTCTACTTAACCCAACCTAACCTAATCTAACCCAGCCTACCCTAACCAAAGTCAAGCCAATCTCCCTACCATCCTGTTCATCCTTCCTTTAACCCATTAATTTCTTCTTTTACCGCCGCTGCTTGCACTGAGGCGCCGCGC
>CM035181.1:34111886-34124386 GCA_020233015.1 Callinectes sapidus | reverse complement strand
TTTGACCCAAAGCAAGAGAGGCAAGGAAAACAAGTGGAAAAAGTTAAACGCTTACTTGAAGAAAGGAAAAAAAATATAGAAGAGAGAAGAGGAAAAGATCTTAGCTTACCTGAAGAGAGAAAAAAAAGCGAACAACTGAGTGAAGGAGAGAAAATATTTGTTTGGAGAGAGAGAGAGAGAGAGAGAGAGAGAGAGAGAGAGAGAGAGAGAGAGAGAGTATTACCTGGACATTGCAATAAGATAAGTGTGTCATCGATGCTTTACAGTTCAGTGCAATCAAAGCTTCATAAGAATGCTGAGGAACACAATTGCAAAACGAAACAAAGAGGGAAACAAGACAATATTGTACCAAACGCTGGAAAGAACGAGAATGGGGGAAAGACTGCTACTATTACTACTACTACTACTACTACTACTACTACTACTACTACTCTCAGTGAAGAAAGTTATCATAAAAGGGAGAAACACGGTACGAAAAAATAAGTAAGAAAAGAAAGTTAAAAAGCAGGAATGAATAAAACAGGAGGGAGAAACATCCATCAATGCGCGCCACTTAGAGAGAGAAAAAAAGATGAAAGTATGCTTGCTAAAAATACTCAGCAAAACTCAACATCTAAATTACACGAATAGAAAAAGATAAAAAAAGGAAAAGAAATGCAGCAAATTACCATTCTTGCGATATGGATTAAAGAAAATATGATCACTATGAAATGGAATATTGCCAAAGAGAAGACACAGAAAAGAGATAGTGATGATAGTGATGATAAAGAAGATAATGGTAATGACGATGATAATGAGAATGTTGAGGAAGAAGAAGAAGAAGAAGAAGAAGAAGAAGAAGAAGAAGAAGAAGAAGAAGAAGAAGAATATAGAAAAGAAGAAGAAGAAATACAAAGAAGAAGAAGAAGAAGAAGAAGAAGAAGAAGAAGAAGAAGAAGAAGAAGAACAACAACAACAACAACAACAACAACAACAACAACAATAACAACAACAGTAACGACAACAACAACAACAATAGCAACAATAACAACAACGTCATATAATCTGAGATGGGAGATAACCTTCTAAACCAAAGAGAGACAATTTAGGGTAAAACGAGACACTGTGGGAGTAAGGAAGGCTGGATTTAGTGTGGCTGGGTCTAATGGAGGTGAGTGCATGTCGATCGGATAAGAAAAATTCGCAACACCTTGAAAGCCGGAAGGAAAAATGAAAAATAACAGTGATAAATAATGGAAGTTATTGTGTGCATTTTGGAGACGAAGAAAAAGAAAGGATGGAAAAGACTACAACAAGGAAGAAGAAATAAATAATAAACGATAACACCAAGGACGAAGAAATAAATAAAAAGAAGAAAGAATTGAAAGGAGAGAAAGGAAGACAGGAAGAAAAAATGAGAGAGAGAGAGATATATAAAGAGAGAGAGAGCAAAATACTCAATTCTTGAAAAAAAAAATAAGAACAACAAAATTAACTTCAACTAAACACACACATACAGTACACACACACACACACACACACACACACACACACACACACACATGTAGAGACAAAAAAAAAAAAAAAAAAAAATTAACATTTCTTTCTTCTTCTGCATCCTTTACCTTTCTTTATCCTTCGCTCTACTCTTCTTCTTTTTGCCACGCCCTCATCATCTTCCCCGCCTTCGTTCTCCTTCCATAAATAGCCCTCATCTCTTTCTCAACTACCAACACCATCACCACTTCCTCCTCCTCCAAAAAACCACCACCATCACAATCACCCCCACCACCTCTCCTCCCAAAACTTTGCATCATCTTGGACTCTTCCTCCTACTCCTCTTCCTCCTCCTTCTAACCTTCCTTACCACCTTCCTCCCCACAACTTTTCTCTGCATCCGCTTGGCTTCTCCTCCTCCTCCCCCTCCTCGTTCTGGGATTAAAGTGGATCGCAGTTGCCTTACACTGGGCTCACTTACTCTCCCTCAGCTCCTCAGACTCCCCTTCCTGAGTTAAGCAGGGTTCACGAGATCACCTTTAATCGGTTCTTCATTTAATGGGAGTTTGATTATAATGAGGTGTATTTATTTTGCTCCGATTATTCATTTATGTATTTATCTTTTGTGTGTTTGTAAAGTACGGGTAGAGGTGAATACGAGACGTTAAGTGGAGTTTTCTTTTTTTTCTTTTTTGTTTTAATATATATATATATATATATATATATATATATATCTATATAATATATTTATATATGTTATATATATATATATATATATATATATATTATGTATATAATAGTGTTGATATGTTTAGATTTTCTTTACCTTTAGAGCAAAAAAAAAAAAAAAAAAAAAATAGGGAATAATATTAGTCGTGTTTTTATTCGTGTTCGTGTTCTCCCTGTTCATGTCTTCTTTCTCTTCGTTTTCCTCATTATTCTCCTTGCCTTCCTCTTCCTTTGTTTATCCCTCATCTATCTCATCATTATCCTTTACATCTTCCTTTCTTCCTCCTTCAATTTTTCGTCACTTATGTTATTATTTTCCATCTCATTTTTTTTTTTCATATTCATATTCTTTACCCTGTTCGTGCTCACTTTTCTCCTCCTCCTTCGCTTTCGTGTCGGTGTCGTCATCTTCTTTATCCTTCTCCCTACTCATCCTTATCCTCATACTCATCTTTCTTTCCTTCACCCATCCTTCTCCTCACTCTGTTCATCCTCCTCCTTCGCTCTTTAATGTTTCGTCCTCATCTTCTTTGTCTTTGTCCTGACATATCATTATCCTTGTTTTCCTTTCCTTCCCTCTTCCTCCTTCTGTTCTAAGACTCCAATGTAAGACAGAAGGCTCTCTCTTGTGTGTGTGTGTGTGTGTGTGTGTGTGTGTGTGTGTGTGTGTGTGTGTGTGTGTGTGTGTGTGCCAGTTCTGGAGATCTACACGAAACAATCTATGTAAATTAAGTTCTGTCCATCCATCCATCCTTCCATGTATCTATGGGCTATGGCACAAGCTTATAAAAGTTGGTATCACAAGTAAACCTTACACTCTGATAAGGAACATGTACAGTAACATAAAATCATGTGTTGTTGTGGATCAAGGAACATCAAATTATTTTGTCAGTCATAGAGGTGTGAGGCAAGGGAAAAATCTCTCACCTTTATTATTTCCTTTGTATGTTAATGATCTTGAGGATCATTTGCTAGGGAAGAAGTGTGCACACCTGAAATTTGATGATGAATGGCTAGACCTTTATTTGAAACTAATTGTATTAATGTATGCTGATGACATAGTGATAATGGCAGACAGTGAAGTGGGGATAAAGAATGCATTAAAAGTTTTGGATAACCATTGTCATCAATGGAAACTGAAAGTTAACTGTAGTAAGACTAAAGTAGTTGTATTTGGAAGGGGAAGAGCTGAAAGATACCAATTTGGTTTCAGGAATGAAAGTGTGAATACAGTAGGGGAATATAGATACCCTGGTGTGTTATTTAGTAATGGTAGGTTCAAAAGAGGAAAACATGAATGTGTTGAAGCAGCCACAAGAGCAATGTGTAGTGTCATTGGCAAATGTAGGAAATTTTATCTCCCAGTAGACCTTCAATTGGAACCCTTTAGGTCCATGGTGGTACCTGTAATGTTATATGGAAGTGAAGTATGGGGATATAATGTAATAAGAGATGTAGACATTTTGCATATGAAGTTTTTGAAGCATACCTTATGTGTACAAAAGAACACATGCAGTGGCATGGCTTATGGTGATCTAGAAGTTTATCCACTTGAGGTTGAAATCAAAGTGATAATTGTTAAGTATTGGATTAGACTAATAACTGGTAAGCGTGGGAAATTAGCTTATATTATGTATCAGTGTCTGTTACATATGGATACTGCAGGATTGTACACCACCCCTTGGCTGAATGAAGTCAGGTCAGCATTGAACAACTGTGGGATGTCTAGAGTGTGGTTGTGCCAGGAGGTGCCTAACCCTGTGTGGCAAGGTAAAGCTCTAGAATAGAGGCTGAAAGATGGTATGGTAATGGCATGACAATATCATAACAAAGTGAATATGTAGTAATTATGTTATCTTTAAGAATGTGTTTGGTAGGGGGATTATTCATTGAAACCTAAAACTAAGGTAAGATTTACTCTAGTTTAATTATGGACAAATAGTAATAGACTATCTATAACAGTAGGAAGATATCGGAATACACCAAAAGAGGAAAGGATATGTGATAAATGTGATGCTGCTATGATTGGGGATGAACACCACATTGTACTCGTATGTAATAATCAAGCAATAATCCAGTTTAGGTGTAAATATATCCCTGAGTACTTCTGGATAACACCAAAAATATACAAATTTAGTTTATTAATGCAAAATGGAAATGTTGCAATACTCAACAAATTAGTATATTTCTTGGATGAGGTTTTCGAAATGTTTAGGTGAGTCTGTATTGATATAGTTATAGGTGGATACTTTAGTTATTGAGGAAATCGGTGGTGGTTATGTAAAAAATCTTACTGAATCTTTATCACGTTACTTGACTTGCTAGCTGTACAAGGGACGTTATTGGTCAAGTGATAAGTGTAAGCAATGTATATGTAGATGATGTATATGTAATGTGATAATTGGACTTAGTGGTTAAGGTGACAGTTGTTAAAAATGGAGGAGCTGTGCTCCATGTTAGCTTGGGACACTTCAAGAACGTAAATAGTTTAAGTGAGTCTGAGTTTTGTTACGAGCGATCAACTGGTTAATATTATGTATTATAGTTCTCAGATCCAGGTTTGGAAGGAAACTCAGATTATAAAAGTTAATATATTATATGTGATATTTACAATGATTTCACGACACACGGTCTTTTCTCAGAGAAGTGTTTAGTCTGTCTCTTGGGAGATAACTTAGAGAACACTTCTGAGTCTCGAAAACACACACGTTCACGGCATAACACACAAAAGTCCTCACACCCCAAACACCACGCAAAACCGGGGGAAGACCGGCCAGCGGCGGCCCAGTTGGGTCTCCCCCAACCGCCTCTCACCGCAGCTCGATTTCTTCTCTATTCTGGTGCGGCCCGCCGCGCCTCACGCCGCAGGAAACTACTGACTCCGAGGCGTGGTCATGTGATGCAGGGATGGGTGTGTGTCTGATGCCTTATTGTTCAAGTACATTATTTTATTTCATATAGTGATGTCTTATAAACTACATCCTACTTAGAGAGTTTATAGTATTATATTTTAGTAAATGTAACATCCCATAGATACAATAACAATTGAAATGCCTAGTTATATATGTTACAGTCAAACTGTGAAATCAGTCATTTCGTGAAATGACTAAAATTCTTTAGTCATTTCGTGAAATGGCTGACACAAAAATCAGTCATTTCACGAAATGACTAAAGAAATTCAGTCATTTCACGAAATGACTGATTTCACAGTTTGACTGCAACATATATATAAACACATGCAACTCCTTGTAGAGGACAAAGCTGTGTCAGCATTTCTGAAGTATTGCACCATCTTATAGAGATGTTGCATCAGATATTTGAGATAAAATAATGTACTTGAACACTAAGGCATCAGACACACACACCCATCCCTGCATCACATGACCACGCCTCGGAGTCAGCAGTGTCCTGCGGCATGAGGCGTGGCCATACTTCTGTATGAGATCTGAGCAATAAACGTAATTCAGTTCAATTCAATTCTGTCAATCCATACATATATATACTCGGTGTATAATTTTAGGCTACACATTTTGCGATTAATAATGGGGAGTATTGAGAAAGAAAAGTGCTGATATCGTAGTGTTGATATAAGATCTGTTTCATTTAGGATCAGAATATAGAAGTAACCGTGTATTGATTTTTTTTTTCATCTTAGCTGTGTACTATGAATCCAATATGATAATCGGTTCATTTTAGATTGTTACTGTTGTTAGTGTTAGGGCAAGTGTACATTTACGCAGTAAACTTCTGACTTTTAATGCATTCTATTAACCCCTTTCATTACTGGGACACATTTTACCAATAATTTTGGATGTGATGAGACGATTTTGTTGACATTGGGAATTGTCTGTGGAGGTCAAAAGATTAATAGCCCGAGTTTATACTACTTTAATCCCCATATAAATTTCTGAAGCTTCATAAAATCGAGAAATGATAAGCATAAAGACTATGAAAATGCACTCCATTACTGGAAACTTAGAAACAAGGTTAGACCAAGGGCAACAAGATCTATGAAGAATTGCCCTTTAAAAATGCCGGTACCTAAAGAGACAGTATTTAATGGCAATATTTCACTTGGCTGCACTTAAAGGGTTTATTATTAAGTGGTCCATACCCTCGAGAGGCTGGCGGTGTAGAAAATATGGACACTCTTTCAGTGCCTTCACTTATTCATGATTGTTCCTCGGAGTGTGTGAGTGGAAGAAAAAATGTTTACTTGGAAGTCTGGGTCGTTATCTCAAGTTACTTCATACTCAACTTTGCCGTGCTACAAACTTGAGTATTCACCTAATTACAGATTAAAGAGTCTCTCTCTCTCTCTCTCTCTCTCTCTCTCTCTCTCTCTCTCTCTCTCTCTCTCTCTCTCTCTCTCTCTCTCTCTCTCTCTCTCAGGGTAAAGAAAGATAGGGTTCGCGTCTGGATAAGAGGGCTATCATTAAGTGTTATTAATGAAACCCGGCTGATCCACAGTTTCTTTTTCAATATCATGGGAAGAGAAACCAAGTGGTACGAAAGATATTTTTTTCTAATTTCCGTACTCTCCCTGAAGGATGAACAGACTTTAAACGTGAAGAAGCGGGTTGTAGTAAAGCGTCAGTAGAGAAAATATAACAAATATCTAAAGAAAAACTTTCACATTATAGAAAACAACATTACAAGGGAGTGACTATGAGGGAAATTAGTGAAAGACGAATAATGACCAACCTGAAAGAGGTTATAAAAGTGTTACCAAAGAAAATGTCATAGTGTGAAGAGCTCTTTGTGTGTTATAGTGAAAGAAACTACTGCAGAATCCAGAGTGTAAAATTTTCCATCTTATTATTCCTGATAAAACAGAAAGAGAGGGTACCAACACGAGGAGGTTATAATGAAGTGCCACTAAAGAAAACGCAGCTTTCTAAATAACTCTTTGTGCTCAAGGTGAAGTGTATATCATTTGTCAGAAAGTCACGTGTCAAATGCCATGGAGAAATATGAAATTGTGCAGAGATGACACGGGACACAGTGCGAGCGAGGCGGCTGATGAATAACTGAAAGCAGAGTCTCACTCACCACTCTTCCACTACTGTGGAAAAGCAGAAAATTGATGAATGGAATATTGGTGCGAATTTTCCTCGATCTGCATTTCGAGGAACAGAAGAACAATTTCACGCCAGACATCAAACTGTAGCTGGAAATATCCAACAGCGCAACAAAAGACGGATCCTTGAAAGCTTTACACAAAGACAGTAATACTAATTGCATAACGGTCCAAACAAAGGGTAAAAACATAATCCATAAAATGTTATATTTAAAATACAGTTAATTTTCATCAAGCAAAGTCCATAAACTGAATTGAGCATTCTTGCACAAGTAGAAAAAGATCAGTCTTCAAAGAGTAGTAATCGTATTTACTGAAGTGAGCACACATGTGGAACGTTCACTGGTCTTTTGTGTTCGTGTTTATTGCCAAAAAAATATCAAAGGAAAAAAAAACAGTTCAGACACGTGCGTCAAAATATATATGGGAGAGAAAAAAAATAGAAGAGCGGTGAAATGTTAAAATGTATTACAGGGAATGAGAAATATAAACATTTTTGTTTGATGAAATCTCACCGATGATGATAGATGATGATGATAATAATGATAATGATGATGATGATAGTAATGATGACGATGAAGGTAGCAAGCAGGAGTAGTAGTAGTGGTAGTAGTAGTAGTAGTAGTAGTAGTAGTAGTAGTAGTAGCAGTAGTAGTAGTAGTAGTAGTAGTAGTAGTAGTTTTCTAATGCAGACACAAAATACATACAACAAAAAGAAAAGAAAATAATAAAAGAAAAAAATCTAAGACAAACTTTACCATGTTGTGACAAAAAAGAATAATGAGGTCAGGTGACAAAGAGGTGTACCTTAATGAATGGCTCCAGGCAATGATCCACCAGCATCCATCAACGAGCAGGGATAATCACGCCTCGTAACGCGTCCAAAAAAGCAGCGATGACCCAATTTACCCCAATGATAAAGTAGGGGTCAGCAATGGGATCACACTCGCTATCAGGATTCCCCGCAATAAGCTCTCTGATAAAGTGTAGCCATAAATGGGATCAAAGTTGCTCTCCCGTACACAAGAGGCTTAGGATGGAAATCAGATACTTTCATAGCAAGCTTAGATAGGAATCCAATATCATCGCATTACACAAGATGTTTTAGATGGAATCATATACCATCACACGAGGCTTACTGGTGAATCAAATGCTATCACGTCCACTAGATGTTTTGAAGTGGTATCAATAGCTTGTCTACTAAAGGAAAATCACCACACGTGTACACATAATTAGCAATAACCAATGCACAGATCAGTACACCATCATACACCGAGAATAACAGCACAAAACGATGAAAAAAATGATCAGTAGGTTACATGAGTTATATTACCATTTATTACATGTGGATTACCAAACAGGCTAGCGCATATTAAGAGCTTTTGCACCAAACGATGAATGAACAGATCGATGGGCACATAAATAGTAAAGTAATAAATATGACAAAATCCTGCAAACCAAAACACCTCGATACTGTGCAACTATTAAGAACACTTCGTCAGAGGATGAATTAGTACAATAAATAACACAAATGATAAGAGATATCGAGATGAATGTGGGAATGTATAGGGTGATGCACAAAGGAATAGAAAAGCATGGAAAAGAAGCAAATGTATAAAGATATCTTTTATGTGAGACGGGAAAGCTGGCCAAGTGCAACAAAGACAACGAAATAAAACGTCCATTTACTTGCCACTCCCTGCACAGGTTTAAGAGAATTATCCAAAATGCAAGGACAAATGTCTTGAAATCTCTCTTAAACAAAATCGAATCATATGAAGTTAGAAATATAGAAACAGGTAAGGAGTTCCAGAGTTTACCATACATACATAGAAACGAAAACGTAAATGAGTCCTTGAAAATTTAAGTAGCATTGTAAATATCAGGCGCTGGCGTACACAAAAACTAATAAACTGACGAATATAAGTATGGAAATAAGAACCAAGTATAAAAACAATCCTTCCAAAGTTACTAAGTGGGTGAATGAAGTCATGAATATATAAACAATGTTACAAATAGGTTAAACAAGATCAAGCACACCATGAATAGATATAAGATTAAAACGGGTATAAAACCAAGATCAAAGACGCCAAGAATATCCGAATACACAAAGGAATATTGAAATCAAACAAATAAACAAGATCAAAGGCATCACGAATACATAAATCGATTAACAAATACAGAAATTAACATAGAAATAAAACACACAAAATTGATAAACCATAAAACATAAAAACCCAAACAAAACCATACACACTCATAAACAAGGTAAAAAAAAAACACACCACAAGCACCTAAACCACACAAACAAACACCACCACGCATTAATACACTAACAAAACCAACACATAAACAAGATCAAAAGGATAACACGAATATCCAAACCCAAACACATGAATACATCGACGGGAGAATAAACACGATTAATTCCTGCAAACTGAGCCGTGGTACACCAAACACGAGCCAGATGGTCTACCAGGACTGACTCCCTTAGGCAAACAGGTGCACGTTCCCGCCTCCCCGTCACCTGTGCGTCCTGATTGAAGCCAGTGCCGGGGGCCAGGAACACGGGGCCTCGAGGGGCTCAAAACAGGTCATGGTGCAGGCCAAACACACGCTCCCAAGAGGCTGTGCACTGGTTGGGAATCGAACCCCACGCCGGTATTTGAGGGGTGAATGAAAAGTTTACAGAAGAGTCACGGATTTAGAAGAGGTGGCGGTGGTGGTGATGGTGATGGTAGTGGTGGTGTGATGGTAATGTGTTTTGGTGTGGTGGTGCTGTTATTGTTGTTCTTTTTGTTGTTGTTGTTTTCCACTTGACCTCCATTCGCAGCATCCTTCATTCACCTATGAATATTTATTTGGGCTTTTGATAATTTTACATTACTTCTCGTTCACATTCTAAATACTTCATTGTTTCCTAACAATCAGCGTTTTTTTTTCTCCACCATCTAAAAACCTTGAGGAGTTGACATTCAAAAAGAAAGTGTTTGATTTCATTATAAATACAGCAGTTACATGTATGGTGAATAAAACTTTATTCAGAATATAACTATTTCATTTTCTTAACTTCCTCATTCCTCTTTTTAAGAAAAATGTTCGTGATAACTCATTCCTTCTTGATAAACGAGTATTGAGTATATACATTTCTCATTTATTTTCCGCCTAATTGATTACAGATTTCCCCAGACTGTTTCACCTCACTTCTTTTCAGTAATTCTCTTACCAAACCCCCTTCTTGCATTGCTGAGATGCAGTGCAGTTTGTGTGACTCTGATATCTCACTTGACATCTCTCATTTAATTCCTCTGCACCTCCAATGATATATAAAGAAATATATCTCATATATTCACATTACTTTTCTGTCTCTTATTCAAATATATAATTAATCCCGTCAGGTCCGGGTGGTGTGCTGAATTCCTGGAGTTCCGTGCTAGAGATGCTGCTAACAAATCTCATTACACGCTCAAGCTTCAATCACATTATCTTGATGCGAAGCTGTATGACCCGTGTATACTTAAGCACTTGTGAGTGACATCTCACTAGCCCATCATTCGTAAGTCGAAGCCTTCTACTTCCCTGAATCATCCAATGTTAAATGCATGGCCTTCAGACCTAACATTGTAAAGACACTGAATGATTTTTTTTCCAGTGGTGTTTGCAATCCACTAAGACGCAAGGGTAAAACAAACAAAAAAAAACATAATGGAAAACATATGCATGCAGTTTTAATCTTTTTCACAAAACATCCATCAAAAAATAAATAAAAAAGCGTGACTACCTTTATCAGCCATCAGCCTTCCCATCCACAGGCAAGTATTCACTCCAATGCAGCCCAACAAAACTGCCGGTGGGACTTGGTTAGGGAGCACTAAATCAATACAATAAGTCCACCGCCAGCTAATATCACGCCAGCCAGGGTTGTGTTCCTCCAGACCCAACACATGCGCGTCACACGGAACTACCTTGAGGATGTTGTCGCTCCACGTCCCGAGAGTCCCACCTCGTCCAAAGCACAGCATCAAGAGGCGCAATATCCTCACAGCGCCAACACAGTAAGGTGACACCAGCACAACAATTTCGAGAGGTACTGTTCACAAAATTAAACTCGGTACTCGTCTTCAGAATTCCAAACAGTCCCACAAAAGTAAATCGGCAATACATCGCTGCCTCTCACCACAGACTTGGGGGCGCGAGAGGGTGAGAAAAAAGAGAGGATTTCCAGGACTGACGTTCTATCGGGAAAGGTAAAGAAAGAGACTAAATTGATTAAAACTCTATGGGAAGGATGGAATGCCAGCCCTCACTTTACCAAGAATACCTCATCATTAACAGAAAGAAAAAAGGAAAAGAAAAAAGAAATCAACAAACTTAATTACGAAGGTTAGGCATATTTAATAACATGAAGACATAAGCAAAAGCAATCATTCCCTCGAAAAATTAATACTACCAACACTGTTCTCCAAATATTGGTTAAAAACTAATATTAAAAAGTCGTACCAATTTCCAGGATTCGCTTCACATTCAACACCTCAGCAATAATTCATTGGGTTTCCTGGTAAAGGGAAGAAAGAGTTTAACGTCACCGCGCCGGGAGGGAAAACTGTACTGACGAGGGAGACTGGTGGTGAGGCGAGGCTTTGACAGGTGACAGGGTGCACGGGGCGGAGGAGTTACTGGGCTCAGATACCTGACATCGGCAACTTTAAACGTCAGGATTCCTGTGAGAGCCGCGACTAAACCTAATGAGGCGGTATCAATCACACTAATAGCTTGGCAAAACAAGATCTAGTGAGACACACACACACCCACACCCACCCACCCACACACACACACACACACACACACACACACACACACACACACACACACACAAATAAGCAAATAAGTAAAAGTCATGAAACACCCTGTTCATTATCAACATCGATCAAAACTTTCAATAAATAAAAAAAAAGGAAATCCTGTAAAAAACATGATATTTTCACTTGGTATCGCTTGCTGCACCCCCACCACGAATAAAAAATGATGTACATGAATTGAAAAAAAATTACACTTGAAAAATATGTTATCCGATTTTCTTTCGCAAATGCAAAATATCACACGCACGTAATTATAATACGATGAAATCATAATATTGATGATGGTAAAGTAGTAGTAGTAGTAGTAGTAGTAGTAGTAGTAGTAGTAGTAGTAGTAGTAGTAGTAGTAGTAGTAG
>CM035181.1:34043163-34053235 GCA_020233015.1 Callinectes sapidus | reverse complement strand
CTCTCTCTCTCTCTCGCTCTCTCTCTCTCTCTCTCTCTCTCTCTCTCTCTCTCTCCCCGACTGTGTCCCTTCACTAGGGAAGACAAGTTTGTACACACCCCGATTGATCGGGTTTCCTTGCCTTGGCCTGCGTTAGCTTGCCTTAGGTTTTTCTGTTTCTATGCGTGTCTTTCCAGGTGTTTGTGTCTTATTTTTTTTAACCTATTCCTCCACGGCGAAACTGTAGTGAGCAGTCTCAGCCTAATTATAGCTACGCACCTTGCCATACGGCACCAAGAAATGGTTGTTATAATTGTAGTGAATTCAACCATAGACAGGTCACCTACCGATACGACCACAGACTAAGGTGCAGAAATCGCCATCGCCTTGGGCGCAAAGGAAGATTATGCCAGCTATCCATCGCCTAGGAATCCGGTCAGTAAGACAGTGGCAGATATACAGAGAGAAAGGACAAACTGAAAGTCGAACATGTCATTGCTCTGAGTCTTTTATATAACTTAGATGAACTGCGACTTTTAGTGAGTAGACGTCAGCCTGAAATCGTGTGTGTGAGTGAAACCTGGTTGACTACATACGTTTTAGACCAGCACATTGCTTTACTCAACTTTAATGTTTATGGACGAGATAAGTGTAGAGAAGTTGGCGTGTGTATATACATCAGGGACACTTATACTGTTACTGTGCTTAACGTAAACATTGACAAAATGAAGGGGATTGAAGACTTATGGCTGATTGTACAGTATCACAAATTACCTTTTATTATAATTGGCTGTATGTACCGGCACCCACATGCTAGCTTTCACACTTATGATAATATTTCTGATGTTTTGAACCATATAGTCCTTAGAAATAAGCCTTTTTTTATGTATTGGGAGATTTTAACTGCAATCTTTTATCAATAAATAACAAAATGAAACAAATTATCGATAACAAAAAATAAGTCAGTTAGTAAGCAAGCCTACAAGAACTGCATCCCTATTTGCCACTTTATTGTACCTTATTGTGACAAATGCTCCTGCCTTGGTACTGGATCATGATGTGCTGGTTTTTTTCTACAGCTGATCATGACTTATTACCTCTTACTCTCGACATAATTACATCAAGTTAAGAAGTCAAGTAAGATCATTACAACATTTTAAATGTGAGTATTATAATAATATATTTGAAAACAACAAAGGGAACAGCAAAATCGTTTGGAAAACCATTAAGGAACTTATCCGTGATGACAAAAGCATTGAGCTGCCTGATACCTGCGACAATAAGGAAAACACGAGGCACTCTGCTTACCTCTTCAATACCTTTTTTGCTAATGTTGGAAAAAAAAACATTTGAGAAAACTCACCAAAACGACTCTTCACATCTCTTTCACATACATAGATCCGGTGGACAATTTATATCATAATCGTCTTTTCAGACCAGAGCCTATCGACTGGCAAATTCTAACACTCACCGTTGCACACATCAACAATAGTGACTCATGCGGATCTGATGGCATACCAATAAGATTCCTTAAGTTTATGATGCATGTCAAATATGAAACAATGACTGAAAGGGAAGCTTTAAGGGTACTAGAAAAAATAATTTCATCACATTTGGCTCAACACCTTGAATCAAATAATATGATAAATAACACTCAGCACGGTTTCAGACCAAAGCTATCAACCACTACTGCTCTTTTAACATTGAGTAAAGCCTTTATACCAACATGGACAATAAAAAAGTTTCCTTGGTTACTCTCTGTGACCTTTTAAAAGCATTTGATAGCGTCAGTCATGATATTTTATTCAGGAAATGTCATAAATGTAATATCGACTCATTCTGGTTTTAGAGTTACCTTAGCGAAAGAACTCAATCAGTACGCTTGAATGATGTCCTATCTGACCAAACAAGTATTTCCAACTGTGGAGCTTGCTAAGTTATACCTCAGTAAGAATTGTCTCATGCTAAATGCTAAAAAGAAAAATTAATAATAATAATAATAATAATAATAATAGTAATAATAATAATAATAATAATAATAATAATAATAAATAAATAAAAATATTTCCAAAGGTACTACATGACTTTTGTCAGTGATCCCACCTGATATCTATCTTATGGTGGATGGTAATGTCATCAGCCCCAGCACTTCAGTGAAGAACCTTGGCATACACTTTGATAACCATCTTCTGTTTGACACACGCATTACAAAAATAACTAGAAAAGTATTCGCAACGATACTGTTTATTAATAGAATAAAAGCTCACTTTGACAAACCCACTATAATCATTGTTGTACAGTCATTAGTGATGAGCATTTTAAACTGTGGCATTAGCATATGGGGAGCAACCAACATAACTCAAAATCAGTGTATCCAAAAATTGCAAAATTTTGCAGCCAAAGTAGCTCTTGGAGGTGCTGCAAAAAGTGAACATGCCGCTCCCTTCTTGAGGGAACTGAAATGGCATAAAATCAAGCAACAATACGAATTCAACATTGCATCATTTACATGTAGGCTGATGAAAGAAGATCTCCCTAGTTGGTTGCTCCCTGTAGCTCGTGTTGGTGATAGGCAAAGTCATAGTGGTGTTAACACCAGGTAGGCTGAACAACTCTTTAAGTTCTTTTGGCAACTATTTATAATTATCCTTGAGTTGCTGGCCAATTCTATGTATCACTTTTTATTTCTTGTTTTATTTTTTTGGCTCTGTCATGTGTCACTATTTTACTATCTTTATCTTATTTAGTGTTCATGTTATTTTTATTTTCTCTAACTCCTCATTTATTAGTGACTCACCATCGAAAGTTTTATTATTGATTTTATTGTTTCAGTGTGTTTTTACTGACTCAACACTGTGACGTTGTACTTTTAGTTTTAGCTTAGTGTAGATTTTATCTTTAATACTTGTTTCACTGTACTTCGTGGCTAATATCAATCTCCAGCACGTTTTTTCTATCCTTGTATTTTCGAACCATATCTCGTCGCATTCAATGTAAAGAATAACCATTGTAGCAATGGAATTAATAAATTCCAATTCTAATTTAAATTTTAATTATGTTTGCCTATTTTATTCATTTATAAATGTTGGTTATTTGTTTTATTGGTATATTTTTGTGTGTGCGTTTTTTTTTTTTTTTTTTTTCATTTATGCAATATGGTATTTTTGCGGAAATTTATGGGATGAGGGAGATCATCCTCCTATCTGGAAGCCCATCCGCATGGGAACTGTTACCCCGAATGGATACCCAATCTCTCCTCGGAACGCGGCCATGATTCAAACCCATGCACTTTGGGATTTCAAGGCCCCCACAGCCCATATGGTTTCATTGTACCACAGTGACATCCTTTTGTTTGCTTTTTTTTTCTTTCCGTTTGCTTGATGCATATGTTTAAATTTCATATCTCTTTCTTCCATCTTTCTTCTCCTCCTCCTCCTCCTCCTCCTGTTATTATCGTTATTGGCGGCCTCGTCTCGTCTCAACTTCAGAGTTTGGCCGAAGAGTTTCCCTGGTCCAGTAAGGAGTTGGCTTCTTACTGCTTCCGCTCTACTGGTCCGGGAACTCTGTGTGGGCAGATTAATTATTGTTGGTGCTGGTCATCGAGGTGGTGGTGGAGTGGTTGCGGTGGATATTATTAATGTGTGGTGGTAGTGGAGCTCGTTGCATTTGGTTGTGGTGGTGATGGTGGTGTAATGTATGCTTTTGCTGTTTTTTATTATTTCTTTATTGTTATTGTGCTTTTGTTGTTTTTGTTTATATATAGTGGTGGTGGTGGTGAGACATGCAAATCGTCTCCCTCTTTCTCTTTTTCCCTCCTTCAAAATTCAGAAGGAAAATAACAGAACCCATGATCATTATTCCCTCGTAACCATCTATTCCCTTCCTGCCTCCCTTCCGCTTCGTTTATTTTTATTCTTTCTCTCTGTTGATAAGATATGCTGCGTCATTATAACTTTTCAACTCGGCATCTTTTTTCCACCATTGTTTTTCTTTCTATTTACGTCTTCTTTAACATAGACAAGTTTAATTGCAGTTCTTCAACACGCTTAAGGACTTTTTATTTTCTAATTTTATATTTGATTTAACTTTTGAGTTCCGTTTTAATAAATCAAACAGTTTTCTTGGGAAGCGCGTCATTGTTTTGGGATCAGATTAAAATTTCTCCTTTGGCGCCGATCTTGTTTTACTTTTTTTTAATATTTTATTTTCGTTGCTTTTAGTTTTCACAGTTAGTTGTTTTCATGTTTCAGGAGGAGGTAGTAGACACCTGCCAAAACGATAATTATTCCCAGGGAAGTCTAAAACACTGGATCGAGGGGTGCTGCGAGCTTATCATCAAAACAATTGTGACCTCACTGAACGTTTCCCTTTGTGTTTCATAACACAAGGGGGTAGTCACAGCCTGCCCTCTAAAGACAACCTCTTCCTTACCACAAAACTACATGCACCTAGTTACACATACATCTTTGGTTAATTCAGCTGGAATGAAAGAACAGTGCGTTTCTCATTGTGATAGTGGTAGTATCTACTGAAAAATGAAGATTAAACCGGAGCTGTTGTGGTTGTTGATGTTGTCAAGTTCAGCGTTACTTTGATTGAAATGAAATAACAGGCTATTGATACATTGAGACATAATGTGTCCAGTGTGTTTGGTACTTTGTAGTGATTGATAACTGGTATCGTTTTATTTCCTTTAAATTATTAGTGGCTTTCTATAACCTCTGTGTTTTACTTTGGCTTTGAAGAAATGATTAAGGCTAACTATATGAATACTAAACTATCACCCTTTTAGTCATGCATTCAGAAGTGGTTGAATAGTATTATTGAGTTTTTGGTACCGAAGTCCTGGAATGTTTCTGAAATACTCTCGTAATATAAAAGTAGTGTGTGCGCGTTTTTTGTTTTTTTTTAGGTACATTAGACACAGACGAAAAACAATAACTACTCCCAGGAAGGTCTAAAGTACTGGATCAGGGGGTGCTGTGAGCTTATCATCAAAACCAGTTGTGACCTCCATTTGTGTCTCATAACACAAGGAGGTAGTCAAAGCCTGCCCTCTGAAGACAACCACTTCCTCCCCACAAAACTACATGAACCTAGTTACACACACATCCTTCATTCAAAATTGTAACTGAATATGGTGACTCCTACACCAGCCTCGCTGTCCCCTTCTGGGGAGGGGACCAAAAATGTCCCCCTTCTGATATCAACCCTAAGTGTCTTGACACCCCCCACACATTTTCTTTTTTCTATCAACTTTTGCAATATTCGCGTACTTCGATCTAATTTCCAACCTGTAGAACACCACCACTCCTCCGATAAACCTCATCTTTTCCTCACTGAAACATAGGTGTCTGAGGTAACTGACAGTAACCCCTTTTCTGTTCCCTCCTACTATCTCTATTGTCATTTTCGTTCCAAAGCTGGATGTTGCGTCTATGTCCGCAATTACTTAACTTGATCTCGTGCCTACGCTCTTGAATCTTCTGAGTTTTCCACCATCTGGCTTCGACTTCAGAGTCACTCTCTAACTATTTTTTTTTCTGTGCTGTTTATCTCTCACCTAACTCATCTGACTATAGAAAATTCTTTGACTACCTAACTTCTAAAGTGGAGCACATTCTTACGCCCTTTCCTTTTGTGGAGATCTCCATTCTTGGATACTTCAATGTTGACCACCATCTTTGGCTTTCCTCTCCCTTCACTGACCATCCTGGTGAATTTGCCTATAACTTTGTTATCCTACATAACCTTGAGCAACTGGTGCAACACCCTACTCTTATTCCTGACCGTCTTGGAGATGTGCTGAACATTCTTGATCTTTTCCTAACCTCTAATCCTTCTGCTTATGCTGTCACCCTTTTTTTTTCCGTTGCGTTCCTCCGATCACAATCTCATATCTGTATCTTGTCCTATCTCTCCAATCTCTTCTTAGGATCCTCCAAAGCGGAGGTGCCTTTGGCGTTTTGCCTCTGCTAGTTGGGAAGACCTGATTTTTCTTGGAATGATTACTGCTTCCGTGACAGAGACCCGTCTCTGTGTGCTGAGCGCATAACAGAGGTTATAGTGTCTGGCATGAACGTGTACATTCCTTAATCTTTTTCTCGACCAAATCCTCCCAAATCCTGGTTTAACACAGCTTGCTCTCGTGCTATCCATGATAGAAAAGTGGCCCACAAAAGGTACTTGAGCTTTCCATCACCTGAGTCTCATGCGCTTTATATTTCTGCCCGAAATAATGCCAAGTCTGTTCTTCAACTTGCCAAAAACTCCTTCATTCATAGGTAAAGTGGGGGGCTTACGCTGTATCAGCGCGTGGCTGCGGGCGCTCATCTCCCGTCTCCTTGGCCTTTGAGCCTGTGGTGGAATAGTCCCTTACCCCGGGACATGGGGCCAGCATGAAATCCGGGTTTCCACAGTTTACCTTCCCTAGGTTGCCCTAGGTACCCATTTATCGACCAGTGAAGGATGAAAACCTGGGTGGAGTCCGCGCCGTCCTCGTCCGGGATCGAACTCGGGCCCACGGATTCGTAGCCAGACGCGCTAGCCACTGTGTCAAAATCTTTCCAGACATAACTCACCTCGAGACTTCTGGCATCTAGTAAAAAACATATTTAACAACTTTACTTCCTAATCTTCCCCGCCTTTAGTTCAACCTAATGGCACCAATGCCATCTCATCTATCTCTAAAGTTGAATTCTTTGCTCAAACCTTTGCTAAAAACTCTACCTTAGACGATTCCGGGCTTGTTCCTCCCTCTCCTCCCTTTTCTGACTACTTCATGCTACCTACTTAAATCCTTTGTAATGATGTTTTCCATGCACTCGCTGGCCTAAACCCTCGGAAGGCTTACGAAACTGATGGTGTCCCTCCTATTGTTCTCCGAAACTGTGTTTCCGTGCTTGCACCTTGTCTAGTCAAAGCTCTTTCAACTCTGTCTATCTACATCTACCTTTCCTTCTTGCTGGAAGTTTGCCTACATTCATTCTGTTCCTAAAAAGGGTGACCGTTCTAATCCTTCAAACTACCGCCCTATTGCATTAATTTCCTGCTTATCTAAAGTTTTTGAATCTATTCTCAACAAGAAGATTCTTACACATCTATCACCTCACAATCTTCTATCTGATCGCCAGTATGACTTCCGACAAGGCCGCTCTACTGGTGATCTTTTGGCTTTCCTTACTGAGTCTTGGTCATCCTCTTTTTGAGATTTTGGTGAAACTTTTGCTGGAGCCATACAGTAGACATATCAAAAGCTTTTGATAGAGTCTGGCACAAAACTTTAGTTTCCAAACCACCCTCCTACGGCTTCTAACCATCTCTATGCAACTTCATCTCAAGTTTCTTTTCTGATCGTTGTATTGCTGCTGTGGTAGACTGTCACTTCTTCCCCTAAATCTATTAACAGTGGTGTTCTTCAAGGGTCTGTCCTATCACTCACTCTCTTTCTATCATTCATCAATGATCTTCTAAACCAAACTTTTTGCCCTATCCACTCCTTTGCTGATGATACCACCTTGCACTTTTCAATGTCTTTACATAAGCGACCAACCCTTCAGGAAGTACACAGCTCATGCAGGGAAGCCTCAGATCGCCTAATTTCTGATTTCTGTAAAATCTCTGACTGGGGCAAAGCAAACTTAGTGCTGTTCAATTCCTCAAAAACTCAATTCCTCCACCTATCAACTCGGCACAACCTTCCAAATAACTATCTCCTCTTCTACAATGACACTCAGTTGTCCCCTTTTCCTACCTACACTGAACATTCTCGGTCTATTCTTTACTAGTAATCTAAACTGGAAACTTCACATCTCCTCTCTAGCTAAAACAGCTTCTATGAAGTTAGGTGTTCTGAGCCGTCTCCGCCAGTTTTACTCACCTCCCCAACTGCTAACTCTATACAGGGGCCTCATCCGTCCATGTATGAAATATGCTTCACATGTTTGGGGAGGCTCCACTCATACAGCTCTATTGAACAGGGTGGAATAAAAAGCTTCTCGTCTTATCAGCTCTTCTCCTCTGACTGACTGTCCTCATCCTCTTTCTCATCGCTGCAATGTTGCCTCTCTTGCTCTCTTTTACCACCATTTTCATGCCAACTGCTCTTCTGATCTCGCTAACTGTATGCCTCCTCTGCTCCCGTGGCCTCGCTGCACAAGACTTGCCTCTTCCTCTCACCCCTATTCTGTCCACCTCTCTAATGCAAGAGTTAACTACTGTTCTCAGTCTTTCATCCCTTTCTTTGTTAAACTCTGGAACTCTCTCTCTCTGCTTCTGTATTTTCACGTGCCTATGAATTGAACTGTTTCAAGAGAGAGGTATCAAGACACTTATCCCATTCTTTTGGCTCATGAATCTGAACTTTCCAGGAACCGGCACTATACAGTGGGGTTTTTTGTTTTGTTTTTGTTGCCCTTGGCCTCCTCCCTTCTACATGAGAAAAAAAATGTTAGTGTTACTGTTACTTTTGTGTTAAAGTTTATTTATTTGATGAAAAAACAACAACACTGAAGATGACAATGCATTGAGAATAAAAAAAATATGATTAAGTAAATTGTTACTTTCGTTTCTCTTTACGGTGTTGATCCTCTTGTTTTCCTGGTATAGCTACTCCCAATTAAACTTAAAAAAGACATTCATCACCTTGATACAAATATGTGCTACTTCAGGGCCGTTTCCCACACAGTTTTATTTTTTCTCTTTAGTTGAATACATTAACAATATTGTACTAGAGAAGATAGATCATAGCACTTCTTGGTTTGAATTATTCCGTGACTTCCCTTGTCTTCTCACGATTCTAAAATTAATTCTTTATTGTAAGCATTTGATATTGTATATAAGGGGTTGTGTTCGTTGCTGATATTAACACTGTTATTGTTGGTAATGCTGTCGCCAGTTTTATTTCACAAAACTGGTGCAATTGTAGTAGTTAGTATAATTCTTATATTTAATTTCCTAGTAGTTTATCATGCTGTATAGTAGTGTTTTTCCTTTCTGTTGCTACGACTGCTGTTGGTCTGGTTGCTATCGCGCAATTTTTCATAAAAGTTTTCTGCAATCATAACCTCTTTAAGTTAGAATTAACTGTGTGTAGCATAAAAACATTTTTAACTTCCAACATCTTATACACGGCTTCATAGTAAATGTAAGAAAATAAAAATCATGCGCGGAATAGTGACTGGATTGTAGAGCGTTTGATCAATGCTATAGAAGATGGATAAAGCTTTGAAAAACGTATTAGTTATATGAGAAATTAATACTGATTATTCATTTGCTTCTCCGAATGAATGAATGTCTGATCTGCTAAGGTAACTCTTTGCAATACGTTATCCCTGTTATTAAGAGAATTGGTAGTGAGTTAAAAAAAAAGAAGTTTCGGTTGGCTTGGTTTGTGTTACCATGAGGTTGTGCGTAGAGATTTTTTTCTTTTCATTTATTTTATCTTATTTTGTTACTTTTTTACCTGTCTTAAATTGCCCCAGAAGCATTCTGCTTCAAAAGAGTTGTTTTGTCATCAAAATTATGAATGTAAACAGCTTACACTTATAAAAGAAACATAATAAACTGTTAAACAGTTAAACTGAGAGAGAGAGAGAGAGAGAGAGAGAGAGAGCAAATGAGTGAACCAGCTTTTCAATTAGCGCATAAAATACAACATAATTAATTAAAATATTAATATTGGCTGACCGTGTTGAGCTTAAAAACTTTCTAATGGGCTCTACATGAACACAGGCATGCATGGTAAAAGACATGCCACATGGGTACACATGCTCTCTCTCTCTCTCTCTCTCTCTCTCTCTCTCTCTCTCTCTCTCTCTCTCTCTCTCTCTCTCTCTCTCTCTCCTCTTCTCTCCTCTCTCTCTCCTCTCCTCTCCTCTCTCTCTCCTCGCTCTCTCCTCTCTCTCTCCCTCTCTCTCTCTCTCTCGCACACACACACACACACACACACACACACACACACACACACACACACACACACACACACACACACACACACACACACATTAATCTTACAACTACACAAAAAGATTCGGATTTATTTATTGCTAAGATTCATATAATAATCTCTCTCTCTCTCTCTCTCTCTCTCTCT
>CM035181.1:34027209-34039016 GCA_020233015.1 Callinectes sapidus | reverse complement strand
CAGTGAGACCACAACCCCACGAGTTACATCCCATACCTACTTGCTGCTAGGTGAACAGGGGTTAGATACACACTAAGAGGCTTGCCCATTTGCCTCATCGCGCCCGTGTGTGTGTGTGTGTGTGTGTGCGTGTGTGTGTGTATTGCTGACTTCCGTAGCCCATCTTTCCTTCCTGCTGTTTACTTTCCTCCCCTTCTTCTTCACTCCTACCTCACTTCCTCTATTCCTCCCTTGCTACTTTCCTATTTTCTTCCTTCCTCAATTGCGTTATTTTACTTACCTTCACTCTTCCATACTTCTCCATCTTCCTTCCTTTCTTCCGCTCTATTTGTTCTCACTCCCTCTCCACGTCCCTTTTTTCCTAACTTTACTCCTTTCCCTTCTATTCCTCCTTTGCTTTCTGTTCATGTTCCTCTTTTTTCCAATGTTTTGTCTTTCCTCTATCGCCTATCCTATTCCTTTTATTCTTTCTATTTTTATTCTGCATTCATATCACATCACTATATCAATAATAATAGCAACTATATATTATTGTAATTATTTTCATTATATATATATATATATATATATATATATATATATATATATATATATATAGATATAGATATATATATATATATATATATATATATATATATATATATATAATCAATTTCCAGTGCCAAATTTAGACAGTCGACTTCATTTGTAGAGTATCCCGCACTAATTAAATAGTATTTGCTCCTTAATGTGTTAATTACCAGGTATATTTACAGGTCATTATGTTCTAACCTACATATCTATTGAGTATGACATGGTAATTATCTCAGAATCACAAACTATCTCATGTCAATCAACAAAATACTAGTATATAACCATTTCCACTTAGGAGTTCCCAGGGTGAATTATGCATCACCCAGGGTATATGTACGAAATGAGAAAGCGAGGAAAGCACACTGGAACATAATATGGAAGTAATAAGATAAAAATAGATTGTTTAGTCACGCATTAAGAAAAAAGGAGAAAGAACGGAAGAAATAAGCCTCGAGAAAACCAATTGAAAGATCCAGGAAAAGACAGTGAGATAGCGCGATGAAATTAAGGTAACATTACAAAGAATGAAAGTCACAAAATAAGATACAAGGGACACAAAACTGCAGGAAACTCATACATGGCACATATTCTCTAGAGAAAAGGCGAAAGAAATGTAGCACAGCCTCCCTGGAAATCGCCGCCTGCTTTTGCATTTTCTCCCTCCTATGACTTGACCTCTTGCAGATGGGGGGAATTCAAGACATTTACCCTCCTCTTCTTGATAAAAAATTGTTTTTCTTTGGGGGGAATAGCACTATATAGGCCATTCCTCCTTCTCCTCCTCCTCCTCCTCCTCCTCCTCCTCCTCCTCCTCCTCCTCCTCCTCCTCCCCCTCCTCTAATGATGAGAATACAGTCAAAGACCTAAAAATTGGACCAGAATTTAGCAGTAACGACCATCATAGTTTATCCTTTACCATTAACGTTAATAAAACTAAGGTAAATGAAAGTAAGGAAAAAGTGCCTGATTATCGGCGTGCAAACTATGACAGCCTCCGCATGCAGCTTGCATCCATTAACTGGAATACATTGCTGGAAACACCAGACGTAAACAAAGCATGGGAAGTGTTACCTACAACGATAAAGGAAACAGCGAAATTGTGTGTACCGCTACGTAACAGAAGGAACATTAGAAACACCAAACCGAAATGGTGGAACAATGAAATCAGATGCTGCCTTGTAGCAAAGAAAGAGGCGTACCACAAATATGAAGTAACACATCACGAAAATGACAAATTAGCACATGACAGATTGCGCAGACTATCGAAAAAGCTGATAAGGCGCAGCAAGAAATCTGTTGAAGCTCAGATAGCAAACTCTTGCAAGAGAAACCCGCAAGAATTTTACAGTTACGTAAAAACTAAAAGGGTTCTAACATCAACAATTGGTCCATTAACGGAAAATGGTAAACAAACAGACAATGAAGTAGACATGGCAAACACCCTTAACAGTTACTTTTCAACAGTCTTCACGACTGAGGATCTTCACGGTAACCTGCCTACCGTCGGCCCCCAGACACAGGGTGTCACACTGCCTAACTTCATTATCACAGAAAATGAAATCCTCTCTGTCATGAACAGCATGAACGTAAATAAAACACCTGGGCCAGATAAAATATCACCCATGCTTCTTAAGGAAGCAAAAAATGAGCTCGTGAAACTACTCACAACTCTATTTAATAAAACGTTACTTGCGGGGAAAGTCCCCGATGAGTGGAAGCTAGCAAATGTCACGCCCACTTTCAAAAAAGGAAATAAATCACTCCCAGCAAACTACAGGCCAATCAGTCTTACTTCGGTAGTGTGCAAGCTGATGGAAACAGTAATTAGAAATAAGATTGTCACGTTCCTAGAAGAGAACAAAATAATTAAAGACTCCCAACACGGCTTCAGAAACAGGCGCTCCTGCCTAACAAATTTACTAGACTTCTTTTATGAAGTATTTAACTCGTATGACGAGACAAAAGCTGTGGACATTATTTATCTTGATTTCCAGAAAGCTTTCGACACTGTCCCACATAAAAGACTAATAAGTAAAGTAAAAGCTCACGGCATAGCCGGAAATACCCTGAAATGGCTGGGAGATTGGCTCTCTGACAGAAAACAACGTGTTGTTATCAACGGAAAAGAGTCAGAGTGGCATAAAGTAAATAGCGGTGTTCCTCAAGGCTCTGTTTTAGGTCCAGTACTTTTCATAGTATACATCAATGATATTAATGAAGGTATAAACTGTACTCTAAGTAAATTCGCGGACGACACCAAAATAATGAGTAAAGTAGAGTCAGCGTCACAATGGCAAGAATTACAGAGTGACCTGAACAAATTAGCATGCTGGGCGGAAAAATGGCAGATGAAATTTAATGTAGAAAAGTGCAAGGTCCTTTATATCGGAAACAACAGTGTCCAAGCTAAATACTCGATGAAAAATGTGCCTCTGGCAAGTACAGAAAAAGAAGTAGATCTTGGCGTTGTGGTGTCAAATGATCTTAAGCCGAAGTCGAGCCAACACTGCACAGAAACAGTGAAAACGGCAAATAAATTAGTAGGTTTCATTGGTAGAACCTTCGAATTTAAATCTGAAAAGGTCATACTTGCTTTATACAACTCATTGGTGCGTCCTAAACTCGAATATTGTGTGCAGTTTTGGTCGCCATACTATAGAAAAGACATTGAAAAACTGGAAAAAATACAACGTAGAGTCACTAAAATGATTCCGAGATTGAGAAATAAGACATATGAGGAACGACTGGAAGAATTAAACCTATTCAGCTTAACAAAGCGCAGGATAAGAAGAGACCTAATCGAAGTTTTCAAAATTTTTAAAGGATATAGTAATCTTAACGTTAAAACTATTTTAACTTTGATCATTCAAACACAACAAGAAATAATGGTAGCGAAATTATAATTAAGCGCTTTAAATCTCACGAGGCCAAGTACTTTTTCTTTAACCGAATTGTTAACATCTGGAATACGCTGCCTTCTGAAATTCTAAACAGCAGCTCTATTCCATCATTCAAAAGAAAAATTGATAAATATTTAAAAACAAACCCCCAACAAGCTCTCTTCTTGTCCGAATAATCTTAGCACGTATCTCCTATTAATGTCATGGTTTGTTATTCTTTTCTTTTTCATATAGACATGTAGAGTTCACCATAGATGAATAGCAAAAATTTCCTTTTATCCTTTCCTGTGAAAATTCCATGCTAGTTTTTCCATACTGCATGGTACTTTTCCAAGCTATTTTCCATGCCAGCGAAAGCTGGGGGGAATGGTGGGTGGGGAGGAGCCTTCTCCTGTACTGTCCTGTCTCTCTTCTCTGTAGATAGTTAGCAGTAGTAACCAAGCAGCCTTGAAAGGACCAGAATGTCTGTTGCTGCTTGGCCCTCCTTTGTATTCCTTTGTATTCCTCCTCCTCCTCCTCCTCCTCCTCCTCCTCCTCCTTCTCCTCCTCCTCCTCCTCCTTTTCCTCCTCCTCCTATGTTTTTTTTTTATTGGCCTTGACCAGTGTCCTTACAGCAAAAAAAATGAAATTGGTTGCAGTTTTTTCTTACACTTCTAGGTAGAGAAATGCAGGTCTTGTAACCAAAAATACTCGCTTAGAAGAGAGAGGAATTAAAGGGGTGATTGCGTTAGTGTTTGTTGTCGCCTGCTTATACTCGTATTCTCATTAAGGTATTTATGAATGCAGCAGTGACTATAACTCTGGAAGGTGGGGAAGTGAGGCTTGCGTATTCAACATAACCCGGCTTGGGGAGAGAGGAAACTAGGGACGTGTTAGTGTTGTGTTAGTGTTTTGTTGCTGTCTTTATTTTCATTTATGTAATAATGATTGCAGCAAGAGAGAGAGAGAGAGAGAGAGAGAGAGAGAGAGAGAGAGAGAGAGAGAGAGAGAGAGAGAGAGAGATAATGAACTCTGAAGTAAAAATTATATGAAAGCGTCTAATTGTTTATCGCTTTCGTGGGCTTGTCTAAGTTCGTGTGCATCAAATTATGATTAAGATACGCAGAGTAATGTTAAGAGCTTCATTAAGTTTTTTTTCTTCCCTTTCCTTTTCCTTCTCTCCCTTTGTGTTCTTTTCTTCTTTGTTTTCGTTCATTCTGCATTTTCCTTCTTTTTGTTTTACTTAATTTTCATTATTTTAAGTGTTCTTCTTTTTTATACATAGTGTTTTATTTTCTGTCTTCCTTTTTCCTCCTCATTATCTTCCTCCATCTCCTTTCCATAAACTGCTTCATTTTTCTTCTTTTTCTCCTCCTCCTGTCTCTCAATTCAGATTCAATAGTTCAGTTCATCCCAATTAGCTTCCTGAGATCTGCCACTCTTACATTTTTCTCTCTTACTGCGTGTCCATTCCTCCTTCTAATGATCCTTTTTTTTTCGTCTTAATCAATTTAGAGACGGGATATTTTTGTCAGTGAAACTTCTAAAATACGGAAAATCTATTAGCCTTAAAGTGTTATTATCCATTAGTAACATTTTTCAATTTATTTGCACAATGTATCTTATCTTTTACTTATTCATCACTTATTTTTTTATGATATATATATATATATATATATATATATATATATATATCACACTTTTACTTAAGGTTCGTACTTTTTGACAGTTTTCATCGCCATAAATCATTCAAAAATTTATTTACCTAGATTTGTTTTTCTAATCACCTTTATACTTATATGTTCATGATATACCAAGTTTAGATCAAATCATGTACCACCATATATATTTTTTTTTTAAGATAACCACGTTCATATTCCTTATTCAGTCTCCGTTATTTTTCAACAAAGATCAAATAGTTACATCTATTTATTCAATTTATCTCCATTTACACTCTTAATCCTTTAATTATCAATGTATTATTTAATCAAGGACACTTACAAAAAATTGCATCTCACTACACATCTTTAAGAGAATGCAGTTCTTCTTCATTTTCACTTTTAATCATCCTCGAAAAAAAAAAAAAAAAACTTGAAGTTGATCTCATTAGAAGCTATTCACTGCGTTCCCTGACCCTGATTGAGACGATCCGGCTCCTCCTCGGAGATAAAGAGAGGCGGCAGACAAACAAAGCCGAGGAGAACCCCATCATTATCAATTTTCCTTCTTCTTTTATTGAGAGGAATCGCGGCGTGACGAAGGGTGATCAGTACGACCAGCAGAGCCAGAGCCATTATTATCGAGACCAGGAGTCATTATTATCTATTCTCCTTTCGAGGATTGGGAGAGAAACGACCACGTGACTGATGTTTGGGAGCTTTATACAAACACATGGAAATCTCAATTATTTATTATTTATCTGCTTCTGTGTTTTGTTTTGGTTGGTTCCTTGTGTGGATGGCGGATGAGTGCTTGGGTGGATATATGGATGTATGGATTTTGAATACTGTTCCTCTCATTTTAATGTGTATTTTTTTTTTTTTTTTTTTTTTTTTTTTATGGAGCGTTATTTTGGGGTGTTACCATTTTTGTTGTCGTTACATTTTATTTTTTGTTTTAGTTTATTGCTAGATACTGTTATTGATGCTGTGGTTAATAACAATAAAGATTATAATATTTCATAGTGAGTTATTCCTTTCTTTTTTATGATGTTATCTTAGCCCTTGTAATGCCACTTATTTTGTTTGCGCATTCGTTCCTAGTATAAAAAGTTATTTTAGCGTACTCGTCGTTTTTCTATTGCCATTTTAATCAACGATTTTCCGTTCTTTGTTCAGTAAGGTTTCAATTTCTGTTGTTTCCTTTTTTGTTTCATGGTAAGTTATTTCCTTTCAAATTAAAAATTTTAATAGTAATCTTTTCCTTCCTTTCTGGCTCTTCTCTATTCCATATTTTCAATTAGTTTTTTCTTCTTTTTCATGGAATTGTTGTTATTTTTCATTCACTTCCCGACCTACAATTTCTAATTTTCACTTCCTTTGCCTTTGAGTTTTTTTTTTTTTTTTTTTTTTTTTTTTCATTTTCCAATGATGTATCTCCGGCTTCAGACTTGACTATCCCATACTTTTGCGTTCCTTCTTTTATTCATAATCACAATACCCTTTTCTATTTTGTTTAGTTTCATCATGGTGACGAGTGTTTTTTTTTTTTTTTTCTTACTTAATTTTCAACTTTCCTTTTTTTCAGGGATTAATTACCTTTTTTCACTCAATATTTCTGCGTGGCCTTTTTCCCCCCTTTACATGTTTGTTACTGGTGATGAATGCTTGTTTTTTTTCCCTTTCCATTTTTCCTTTTTTATTTATATATTTTTTTACTTTACCTTTCCTTCATTCTTTTCTAAATTGAATTGAGTTTTTTTATCCAACACCTCTAGTGCTTTCTTCTCTTCTTTTTTTTACTCGTCTTTTCATCTTGCAGTATTTTTTTTGGACTTTGTGCGGCTTATCAATCCCTCCAACTGATTTTTTTTTCTCACTTTTATTTTTATCCCCTTTCTGGTGACGGATGCTTCCTTTTTTCCCCCTTGCACTTTTATTGGCTGGTCGATGTGAGCAGAGAGTGGCTGCGCTTGCCACTGAGAGCAAACACTGGCCTCGTTTTTCTCTTAGCTCATTGATTTCCACCGTGTTTAGTTTTTACAAATTTCACTGCTGGCTATTTAATCTAATGATTTTGAGTTATTTTTTCATTCATCAAGGTTTTTCATATTTTTTTCGGGGGGTGGGGGGTGCAGTTTCATCGTACGTATTGGTTATATTACTCATTTCTGTATTTTTTTTTCTTGGGAGTTAGAAGTTGTCATTTTCATACACATATTTATGCATGTATTCCATTTTACATTGTTCTTATTTCTGGGTAACTTAATTTAGATATTCAACGGCAAGTCCTGTTTGATTTTGTTGTCACTTTTTTAGATGTTCGTTGTGGGTAGTACTGATCTGTGTGTGTGTGTGTGTGTGTGTGTGTGTGTGTGTGTGTGTGTGTGTGTGTGTGTGTGTGTGTGTTGGCTACCAAAAAACTGTCACTTCATATACTATGATGAAATTTGCCAGGGAGATTGGAATGCAACGCCACAGTTAAAAAAAAAAAAAATCCAGATTGAAACTTTTAAATTTTTTTCTTTTTTTTCTTCTTCTTTTAGGAACAAATTTCTCATCCAAACAAAATACAAATATCATCCCAGAATCCCCGCAATTTCTGATTTCAAGATTCATTTTGCTATCACTAAAAAGTCTGGCAACTCTATGTATATTTTTGTGTTAAAGCAGTAATTTTTCATCTTCTCTACTAATCTCCAACTTTCTTTTGTTTACTGAAATCTCATCATTACCGTTACTATATTCCAAATCTTTCTTTTCCAATACATGGCCTGCGTTACAATATCCATTTATTATCATTTATCTCTGTGCCATTATTCATATCAATATTTTTGTTCCTCTGCATCTACTTCCATCAGTTTTCAATCATTATTATATTTTGGGAAGTCTCTAGCACTTTACTTTGATTCTCTCAATACTAACGACTATATAAAACGTATTATTTCGTTTAACATAACACTATTTTCAATGGATGAAAATATAACACCAGGCAAAATCTTCTGTCACTCTTTTCACTGCCATCATCGGCATTCAACAGTCCAACCTTACGATTCGGCACTATCAAAATTACAATTAAGACCGAACAGTTAAAGAATCAATGTAAGTAAAGCGTTACAAAATTTACTAAGATTCATTGTTAACGTATTTTTACGCTTTGTTTTCTTCCTTAATGTTTATTATTATTATTATTATTATTATTATTATTATTATTATTATTATTATTATTATTATTATTATTATTTCCTTTTTCGTTAATAAAACTTCTTTAAACCACATTCACCTAAGTATCAGTTTTCCACGCAGTGTCTTCAACATTAATACTATTCATTTGCTTTACTACTTACTCTTTCCTTCAGTTTATAATATAGCAGAGCATTCCTACTTTTTATTCGAAGACTCACGAAGTTTTCTCTTTCCAGGTAGACCTATCTTTCAATTTTTCACTTTTTCCTCATCCACTTTCATATTAATTTCCATTTTTTACCTTTCCCATGATTTTCTTTTCTTTATAACTCTCACTTAGTAAGCGATCAAAGTGAACAAACACAGCTAAAACCAGCAAATTACAAAAAAAGTAAATAAATAGAAAAACAACGAGGCACTTTTTTCACCCTTTGCAACTATCCAGGAATTCTAAATGCAGATTTCACATACTTTTCTTCGATTTGTTCTTTTTCTATCGTTATCTTATTTCTTTTTTTTTTTCTTTTTTTTTTTGCTTGATTATTTGTACACACCAGTGAACGTAATTCTTGTGTTATCCTGTATTTAAATCGACCTTCCTCTTCAGTTTTTTTATTCATATGCGTTGCCCCACCACTTTTCTTCTCTACATACCTTGTCGAGGTGGTTGCGTCTCCACAACTGCTTTCACTTTGGCCATGTTGCTGTAATAAAGGTGGAATAACTGCTAAAGTCCTATAGGTGCGACACAGGAAAATTCTCTCTCTCTCTCTCTCTCTCTCTCTCTCTCTCTCTCTCTCTCTCTCTCACACACACACACACACACACACACACACACACACACACACACACAAGCAACCACATGCACACGCACGCAACCACATGCACACGCACGCACACACACACACACACACACACACACACACACACACATACAGAAACAGTTCATCACTCAAGCACATATATATATATTGACCGTCCCTTGCCACCTCCCGCCCCCTCACACCTCACACAATAGTCTCTGTGCACACATTAAGTAACAGACTCCATGTCCCCAAAAGCTTAACATAATTCACATTTCCGCTGTCTTTTAACCTTTAATAAGCATAAAGCAACTGAACTAATTCAATGTGTATAGTAGCGCATTCATTCAACCACCAATCCTCTCCTCTCTTGCTTTATTCCATATATTGTATCAATCATATTTCATTCATATTGTAATGATTTTATCCTGGTTTGTAATAGCTTTGTCTAAATGGATATTCGTTCAGAAGGGCAAACTAATACGTACTCATACTGACATTGGTGACAATTAAATGTTTAAAAGTTTCACTCATTGTTTAGTTTTTCTCTTTCTCATTTCGTAAATGTTCATCTATATAGTTCTCGTATTCTCTCCATTTTCTATTCTTTTTAAAATTATGAGAGAGAGAGAGAGAGAGAGAGAGAGAGAGAGAGAGAGAGAGAGAGAGAGAGAGAGAGAGAGAGAGAGAGAGAGAGAGAGAGAGAGATGGGAGGGATGAGTAGAGATGAGTAGATGATGGAGAAGGGAGAGCTTATGTTGCTTGGCCGGGAAAGGCAATGCTTGGCTAAGAATTTTTTGGAAAGCGAATATATCTATTCATCTGTCTTCCAATCATCTTTGATATCTATTAATCTGTCTTCCAATCATCTTTCCCTTTTCCCTTCAAAATTTCCCCAAATAAGAAAAGAAAACATTAAGGGCACCAATTTTTCTTATATCCATTATATGAAATAAATGTGTGGCTTTCTTTCCCTCCCACTAACTGCTTTATATGAACCAAATTACTTTATACCTACAGTGTTAATAAACTTCTAAAACAAATTAAAGTTTCCGAGGGAGTGTTAATAGAAGGAAGGAAGGAAAGAAGGAAGGAAGGAAGGATTTATCAAAACTCTCCTAAACCAGCTAACATTACACGCTGACATTATTTTGTCTCTCTTTACTTTCACGTACACGCTAAAGTAATTTTCAGTCATATATATATATATATATATATATATATATATATATATATATATATATATATATATATATATATATATATATATATATATATATAGGCCCTATTAGATCATTTCACCTTCATACATCCAATAAAAGCTAATGTCATTTTGCATTATAAGTTACACACCATGATTACTTTGTTTTTGTTTTCTCTTACTCACATATACACTACACGCTAACATATTCGTATTGTTCATATAACCAAACGCTACCCGCTAACGTAATTAACTTTTTTTTATATATACATACGCCACATTCACGTAATTGTCCTTTTTTCATATATACATAACACGCTTAGGTAATTTCAAGCCTTTATATTCTTTAATATGCTAGACGCCAATGTGTAACATATTTTCCATATGTATGTTAAATTCAAATGCCATTTTTCCATATAATGTAAATTACACGTTATCGTAAATATCTTTGTTTCATGAATTCACCACGCAATTATTTGATATACCATCTTCTCTTTCATTCATTGTCCTGAAACTATCTTCACACGTTACTAAAAAGTTTATGTATTGGATCTAAAATTGCAACAAGAAATAGGCCAGTTACCGCTAATCAGAATATATTTCTTTCATTACAGACATCTTAATTATTTTTCTCATTTTTTTAATCCCCTACAGTCTATTATTATTATTATTATTATTATTATTATTATTATTATTATTATTATTATTATTATTATCATTATTATTATTATTATTATTATTATTATCATTATAATTATTATTATTAGTAGTAGTAGTATTACTATCAATCATGTATGCATTTGTAATTAATCTTGTATGTGCATAGAACGTTGAAGACTGTTAAACACCAAAATTCAGTCTACCAATATAATGTGAGACTTAACCAATATTTTTAATCCCTCATGTATTTTTCTTTGATTGATTGTTTGTTTGTTTGTTTATTTGCTTTTTTTTTTTTTTTTTTTTTTTGGGGGGGGGGGGGAAGAAACTCCCTGCGTGTTTTCTGCGTGTATTTCTACCTTCTTGAGACGTGAATCCTTTCTAAAGACATACTTCAAAATACTTATGCTCGAGTTTGCATGCCCTTTATTACATTTATTTATGAGTCCAAAAGAAATATAACACTTCATTTGACCTTTCTTTTTCGCTATTTAAAAAGTCTTTTCAAATGCTTTCCTTGCATAAAAACATCATGTGATTAAGCAAGCTTTTTTTCTTATTTCAGAAACCCAACCAATTTCCCCTTAGTGTAAACTTCGAAGATTAAAGATGTTTTTCATACACCCATGATTTCTTCCTGTATATTTCTTTTCGAGACTAGAAAATAAATAAATGAAAAAATCGAAGGTAAAAATAATCAATCTACACGTTATATGAAAATAAATAAAGCACAGTACAGACTCGCACCCTGTCACAATCACTCCTCTCTCTCTCTCTCTCTCTCTCTCTCTCTCTATCTCTCTCTCTCTCTCTCTCTCTCTCTCTCTCTCTCTCTCTCTCTCTCTCT
>CM035181.1:34004129-34021688 GCA_020233015.1 Callinectes sapidus | reverse complement strand
AGTCTGTGTTTAGCTCCTCTCTGCCTTTCTCTTTTCTGTAAGCACATCACACAGCAGCTGCAGCACAAAAAAGGTGTTGGTGGAGGGGTTACTGTGCTCTTCCTCCTCCTCCTCCTCCTCCTCTTCCTCCTTTCTTCCTTGTAAATGTAATAACTATTTTATCTCCCTTTTTTCATGCATTCTTAGAGTCGGAGTAACAAGGGTAAGCACGACACCATGTTGAATTTAATGTGAATTTCTTCTCTCTCTCTCTTTTTTTCTTTTCCCTTTCCCTCTTTCTCCATTCTTTCTTCATTCATCTTTTCTTTCATTTATGCACTACTCTTTTTTTGTTTATGGCTGTATGCACTTTTCTTTCATCTCTCTATTCCGCTGTCTTTCTTTGCCTCTCATTTTTCTTTTTCACTAATTTCCTATCATTTCATTTTTGCTTTCATCTCTACCTCCCTGTTTGTTTGTTTTTCGTCATTCCTTTCTGCCTTGCTTTTCTTCTACCTCCCTTCTTCCTTGAATCCCTTCTAGGCAACATTTGGTTCATTCTCTAAGCCCGCCTCGCCCCGCCACCCGTGGAAGCCGCCGCTGCTCGGGACCAAGTGAGCATCTCCCCGACAGCTTGTGTTGCCTTGGCCCGTCCGCTGCCCGCCACTGGCTATGTTAATTTATAACTCGCTTGCTCCCTGCGCGGCCCACTAACTAACTCCCGCCACAGCGCTGCTCGCCTCTGTTTGCCCGTCAAGGTGTGAGCAATTGCTGCGTAGAGCAAAGGCAGACTCACCCACTCACTCTCTGTTATCATTTATCTAAACGAATCGTCACCATTGCGTCAAAGTATCTTGCGTGTGATCAGAAGGTTCGCATGGTTCGTACCCATTACGTGTCAGACATGAAACTCGCACCCATCCGTCACAGCGTGTTGGGATTCTGATGTGACGAGACGGTGGTGACTCAAGTTCTTTACTTATAGGTACTGCTGTGTGGTGCTGTAAATGACGCCCAGAGTGGTTGGGTGTTCAGTCGCTGCTTGTGAAGGGTAAACAACACTTGAACCTTTTTAGTCAATTATCAATTTTATGACTTATGGAGGTTGTTAGTGAACAAGAGCTGCAAAGCGTCTAACAGCAGGTGTAGGTGTAGAGAGGATTTGCTCGGGGATGTAGCTACAGTACTGTGGAGTGGGATAGAGGAAAGTTACACTTAGTGGAAACTAAGATGGATTTGTTCCCATGCCTGATGTAGTTACTGGTATCAAAGATTGACCAATTATTGTTATATATATATATATATATATTATATATATATATAGATATATTATATATATATATATATATAGATATATATATATATATATATATATATATATATATAAACGAAAATAGATTTTGTCTGATAAGTCAGTGGTTGCTAAAGGGCGAAAAAATATTTAATAGGCTTTATTTCTTTCTCTTTCCCTCATATTCTGTACCTTTTTAGTAATGGTGTGCGTGAATACAAGTCTATCTTTATAAAGGTGATCATTTTGACGTGACGGTGACGTGACGCTGCCGTGAGTCTGCCTTGGCGGGGGATTTGTGCCTCGCGTCGCGATGAAACAGTTTTGTACTAACGCTTCCTTAAAGACAATAATGGCTTACTTTTGTGTGTTTGATACAATAATACTTTCCATTCACAACATTGTCAAGTAAACAGCTTTGAGATTTAATTATTTGCTTTTAACAATAATATAAAAAAAAATAACGGGTTTGATCGTTAACATTACATTGGACATTGCTTACTAACAACTTTCATAATCACACTTATTTACTAACCTACGGAGCTTGAGTGTTGATCGTGAGTGTGACGTTGTTGTGACACACTTGTTCCATGTCGGCAGTGTTGACTAATATCTTCTGTTTTCGCATTTGCTGCCAGTCCTCACAACGCTGCGATGCCACCACACTCACCAGTATTTGTCGAGCCAAGTATATGCTTTCTCTTCTCCAACTTTTCCTGGTGGACACGCGTTGCCTTGGACTGAATTTTGTATCTAACAGAAACTTACGCAGTGTTCTCTTTTTTGTGTGTATACGATTTTTTTTCTGAACGGTGCCGGATTGTGAAACTGCATTTATTTGCTGTGAAACATAATCTGCATTTATTTGCTTTCCATTCTAACCCAGTTCGCCTTCCCTGTCTTCCTTGTGTATTGTTGCTGCTCCTTCTAACTTGCTGCTACTTAAACCTATGGTGACAGCAGTGGTGGTGGTGGTGGTGGTGCTGGTGGTGCTGGTGGTGGTATTAGTACCTGTGTATAATAGGAAATAGGTATAGATCAGTAGTAGTAGTAATAATAATAATAGAAGGTGGTAGTGGTGAAAGTAGTAGTAGTAGTTGTTGTAGTTGTTGTAGTAGTAGTAGTAGTAGTAGTAGTAGTAGTAGTAGTAGTAGTAGTAGTCGTAAGTAAATAAGAGATAACTAAGTGAACCAATAGATAAGTAAGTCATATGATAAGTGATTTAGCAGAATCAAACTAAATGTACATAGTAAAACTTAAATTGAGAGGCTAACAGTCAATGACAACAGATAACAATGAATATTAAACCAGAATATTTTGCACATTTTAGACCTCAGGGTGGAAATAAATCAACAATACAAGTACTAGATCAGAAATTAGTGTTCATGAATGCAGATGTTCTTAAAATATTTAAGAAAGGAACTTTATTTATTGTACATGTGGATATGAAGTAGGAATTAGCAAGAAATCACGCTGATAAAGAGTAGAAAGGCTTCAACATTGTATGTATAGCAAAGTAAGGCATATACAAAGCTTTTCTTTTTGGAAATCTTCTGTATCTTTGTAACATTATCCAGAAATAGTTAGTGTAATTAAGATCATTTCAAAAATTTAACTGTAGTGAGATAAAATTGATACTGAAAAGAATATAATAATTTTTTATCAATACTTTACTTCTGTTTATTTCATTCGAGGTAAGGAAAATACGAAGGGAAGAAATTGCGTTGAGTAATCACTGAGAAAATTACGTACAGGCTCCCATTCGAAAGATAATCTGCAAATCACATAGTTTTTTTTCATCCTTCTCTATAAATATAGGTTCTTTCATTCATGCCGTATAATATTTCTTATAACATTTGTTTCATTGTGCAAGACTAGTTTCCTATGGCACTAATTCTTTTGACCCCGGAGATTTGGCATACTTATATTTTAAAAAGATTCTTGTGGTGAAAAATGTTTGGTTTGCTCCCATGTTTAAAAACTCGCTGTAATTGAGGTTGTTGTGCACCTTACAACAGGATGATTCACCTTGTCTATAATCAGTGGCACAATCTTTTATATTTCTGCCTTAAAATTTCTATTCATTTCTGTCAAGTTTGTACTGTACGTACATAAATTTACAAAAAGTTTTGCTCGATAGTATTAAGTTTCCCCGCCTTTTGAAGGTCTGCACTGTGAAGCATGGCAATAGTTTTCCTGTACCGTAAAATAGTCTCGTGCCAAAGAAAACTGAATGTTGGCCAGTATCACTACTAAGCTTGGGACAAAAGAATGAAGTTGTCCGTCAGTGTTACGTGTGAGCCGCACCGAGTCATGTGAAACCCATCGCGTGTGGCATGACCTTCCCGGCGCTGGTCCCGTGGCATGCCGTGACACAGGAGGCTTTATGCATTATGGCATGAATTGATCACTCCATCCATTTTCTACTCACCCCGTGTCTGGCTTCCCTTGATAAAGACAGTTAACCTTACGAAGCCTCGACATCTTCGTACCCTTGATGCTCAACTTTCAGCGATAACGAATAGATGTATAGGAAACCAGGAGGGAGAAGGAAAACTGAACGAACATCTGACATGAACATCAACATTTATTTAGCTTTTCCATTAAATAAGAGCATAGAAAACCTTAACATTTCCCGTACTGCCATTTTTAGTATCTATTTTTTTCTCTTTTTTTTTATAGTTGCGTAGAAATTCTTTAGGAATTTGTACTCTTTGTTTATACTTCTTATCGTGACTTGGCGAAGCAAAAACTAATGTCGGGTGTAGATCATTTTCCTTCTCTCTACTTCCTCGGTAATAACACACACCTCTTCATTCTCACCGCTAAAGACGCCAATCGTTGTTGCGATGCCTTAAACCAGATACTCAGCCTCTCTTACGTGGCGTCTGTGTCTTTTGTTCCATTGTTGCGGCGCCTGAAGGCAGTCAATCCATGCCCTTCATCTCTAACGGTCCTGCTCTTTTGCCCTCTCTCCTGCAGCGTCGCCGGTGAGTCTGGGCTTCAGCAGCTTCTCTCCAAGCCTTACAAGCAGCGAAGACGAGGATGACGAAGCGGGTTTGAAGGGGCGTCCGGCGGGGGGCGCGACCCGCTGGCGGAGACTCGGCGCAGTAGCGGAGACGGGCAACTCAGAGGAGGATGAAGACCAGGAGGAGGAGGAGGAGGAGAAAGGAGACAAGGACAAGAATAGCGGAAGGAGTGACGGAGAGACCGGAGGAGAGGGAGAAGAAGGCTCGTGGAGATATAAGGACTTCGGCAAGGAGTTTGAGCCTTTGAAGAGTGTACAGCTGTTGAGGAACCTGAGGAGTTTGAGTCTGTATCTTCCCGTGCATACGATCGCCAGTGATACGGACACCGGGGAGATGTAGCGGAGAGAGAGAGAGAGAGAGAGAGAGAGAGAGAGAGAGAGAGAGAGAGAGAGAGAGAGAGAGAGAGAGAGAGAGAGAGAGAGAATGAATCGTCTCTCCCAGCTCCACACTTCCTCTCTTCTCCGTCTCGTTCCGTCCTAATCTGAACATATGTAGCTTTTCTCACGTACACACTTTCTACATACACGCATCGCCTTTCCCTTCATGGGCTGTACATAGTGATCCATTCTCCTCTTTTTGTACCTTAGGTGTGCACCAGGAACAAACACACACACACACACACACACACAATGGCTGTAAATCTACCACTTACGCTTAAAAACTCTTAGCTATTGCATTTTTTTAGTCCGAATGCTTTATTATTATTTTTTTCATTATTATTATTATTATTATTATTATTATTATTATTATTATTATTATTATTATTATCATCATCATTGTTTACATTGTCTCGGCATTTTTTTAATTTTTTTATTGTCTGGTAATTTAAGATGTGGAAGGAAGCATTTAATCTGTAGCATTTTCTTTTAGAGCCTCAAGGTTTGCAGAAAAAATACCGGTTAGATTTTGTTTGTAGAACTTTCTGAAGCATTTGTTGTGGTACTAAGGTTGACATAGAAAACGGGAAGTGAAAGAAAGCAAGAAAACGGGAGATGGACTATTAGGAAAGCTCGTATTTTGTTCTTTGATTTTAATGATTTCCTTGATTTTGATTGTCATTGTTGTTGTTTTTTTCTAGTATTATTATTATTATTATATGTAATTACTTTGGTCTTTCTCAATATATTATGCATTTAGCAAAAGATGGTTCTGTTTTAATTTATTGCATTATGATCATACGCTTCTTCTACTTCATGCATTTGTAGACTGATTCTATCTTTTTATCCTTAACTTAATCTACTTACAAAAATCCTGAATAATTAAAAAGTAGAGCACTTTTTTTTTCCTTACTGTATTTTTTTTCATTATAATAAAAGAACTCGGATATTTGTGTGCATTAAACTCACCATCATTATCATTATTATTTTTTATTATTATTATCATTGCTATTACTTTCAGTGCTGCTGCTTCTATTGTTGACCGGGTTAGTGTCGCCCGGTGAGGTGTAGTAATAGGTGTCAGTCACGTGTAGACAGCTGGCCAGGTGTATAGGTACTGTAGTGAGCTGTGTGTAGGTTAGCGACTTACCAAAGACGTGAAGCAAGAGGCGTGAAGAGCAACCCGGCGTGGAAGGCAGCGACGACAAGGATGAGATAAATAAAGGCGATAAATAAACAAGAACAAATGAAGGGAGGAAGAATAAAAAAAGACACAGATGAAGGATGAACAACAAAAAGAATGTATAATAGTAGATATCAGGCGAGATCCATAACAAATATACCTCCTGAAATCACATACTATTACGACTACTACTAGTGAGAGAACAAGATATTTCAAAGCAAGAATCTTATCCCCCAACCTTTCCACGCAGAGAAGATACGATACGACTGAGAAATATAGATGGGATGGAAATAATACATAGGATAGTAAAGATAGAAGAGATACAAAAGAGAAGGAGAGTAATGACGCAGGGAACAAAGAGAAGAAACATGAAAAGGTTATCGAGAGTCCTAATTCAACAAGCACAGTGGCAGAATCAAGGAAGGGATGAAAATAACGCGGGTAAAGAAGTACATGTTGAAGTAGGCGAGTATTTGCTTTTCCTTTCTCCTGTGAGTCGCCTTCCTGGTTCGATCTTTGTATTGGTCACGCACGCTTGTACTCTCGTGTTTATCTTTATCTTTTCTCTATCTTTTCTTTTTTTTTTTACAGTCGTTCGTTCTTCTCTGTGTCTTTGAAGTGAGTTGTATCATCCCTCTCATCTCGGACTGTTAAGAATTTCGTATTGTCTCTCCTTTTTTTGTCTATTTGCTGCTCTAAGACAAAAAGAATAGAACTAAAGTCATAAGATGCGGTATTTATTATATTTAAAAAGGCAGTGGTCTATTTCTGTGTCTTTGAAGTGGGCTGTATCATCCCTCTCATCTCGGACTGTTAGAAATTCCATAGTGTGTCGGTTCTTTTTTATGTAATGGCTGTTCCAAGAAAAAAGGATATAAAGTTAGGAGATGCATTATTCATTATATTCAAAAAAAGGCAACGGAGCATTTATCTTCCATTTTGGGGAGCGGTAATAAAAGACGTACATATAATTTAAGTATCGATTTTTTTAATTAATTTATTTATCTATTCGTCGATGTTTGAGGAAGTTTATTATTTCATAATCTTGACTTTTTCAACTATGTATTTAGGCGTTTCAATGTTGCCAAAAGTGTGACTTCTGGCGCCGCGCAATGCCAGGATGTTCGTATTAACAGTGGTTAGTTTATACTTGATCATTCATAGTGTGTTATACCTTTACTACTCAAGGCAGCTTTATCATACTCACGGGACAGGTAAAGCTTTTTTTGTAACCTTAAGCTTTCATCAAACATTCATTAATACCCTTTCATGTCTGTTTGTTTGTTTGTTTATATTTTCATATCTGTTACAAAAAATGTTTTTATCTCTTTTCCTTTCTTCTTTCTTTAGTTTTTAATTGAGTATTGTATTGTGTTATGATTTTTCAATTTGAAATTGTTTTGACATAACATTAATGTATCAATCGGTTGAAAATGTTCATATGATTTATGCATTGATCTTTATTGCTATATTTTTTGCTCCAATAACTTTTTACATACATATATATAATTGGAAAACAATAAGGTTGCGGCCTTTTCTACTACGTACTTTGAAACATCATTGCCGTGGCGACGCAAGAGCTCGCTCACTCAGACAAGGACGCCGCGATCTTTTCACTCCCTTAGCAGCGACAAGGAGGAAAGTCGCCGCTGCCGCCACTCCGGGTGCAGGATGGTGATGATGACAGTGCAGGCGAGGCTCACCACCGGGATTTGCAATAAAGTGTTTTCCGACATCAAATCGTCTCATTCAGTCTTGCTTTTATACATACTTCCGCTCCCTCCCAAGTCTTCCTCCTCTCATTCTTTCAAGGTTCCTTTTTATCCTTTTTATCATTCGCTTTTATTCTTATTACTTCTTTTCTCTTCCTCCTCCTACTCCTCCCCCTCCTACTTCTACTCTGCCTCCTCCTCCTCCTCTTCTCATTCTACTCAGTCCACACATGTAACACCATTGGAATTTATTCTTAAATGTGTGTGTGTGTGTGTGTGTGTGTGTGTGTGTGTGTGTGTGTGTGTGTGAGCCCCAAACGTCACCGATCTGTCTCACACTAAAGTAGCGAGAATATTAAGATGCTTTGATTTTCCGAGGATGAGTCGATGAGGTGGGGTGAATATTTGTTGCGCCTCACCACTCCTCCAGGAATTCCCCCTCAAGTGCCATTCATAACAGTAGCGTGCCGTGATTGCCTTAACGATGTCCAGAGGGGGAGGTGGGGGAGGGGGAGGATGTGACTTACGCAGCCTTCATTTGGTACCACATAGATCTCACTCTCATTGCACCTATTCATTACTGGTGTGTATACTGGTGTGTTTATTGCTGTAGGAGTATTTTCCTTCCAGTGGCAGTGTGTGAATAGATAGACACTCGTATACTCACAAAAAATCTAGGCATGTGGGTAAATATTGTTTCTCTCTCTCTCTCTCTCTCTCTCTCTCTCTCTCTCTCTCTCTCTCTCTCTCTCTCTCTCTCTCTCTCTCTCTCTCTCTCTCTCTCTCTCTCTCTCTCTGTCTGTCTATCTATCCTTTGTCTATCCACCTCCGCGGGAAGGGAAGGAATCTCATCGCACCTTTGTGAGTTATTAAAGGGCCATCCTGGACTGCGAGTAATATTCACGAGATCTTCGTCTTTGGTCTGGCCTTTTGTTGCAATATGGAGAGGCAGTTATGTGGAGATGAGGATGAGTCATGAAAGGTTAGGCCAGGCTTATATGTATATGCATTTATACATACATACACAAGGACATGCAGAGGTGAGTGATAGCTTGACTGCCTAATATTTTCCTTCTTTCACCTTCTTGAGAAAAGGGAGATTAGTGAGCCTTTTGTTCTGTCTTATTTATCAGGAAATGGAAAAGTGTCAGGTGTTTGTATTTGCGTGTCCACTTGTCATGCACTCCTGTATATGTTTGTCTAATGTTCACCTTTAGCTTCTTATTGACTACACTAACAAATGAAATACTGAAGCTTTTCCATTTACCTTCAGTCATGTATAAAACTCATCTATTATTTCATAACATTTGCCTCCCTGTGTCTGCGTACCATCCTTAACATAGGTTCGTCTAATCCTCACCTTAAGTTTTTATTGACAAAACTAAACACCTAATGATTGAATATTTCAGTCATCTACAACATGATTTTAGAGTCAGTTTATTCGTGTCGCTATTTTCCATCAATTATCAAGTTTAGTTTTCCTTATTCCTCGTTCTATCTGATGGCTAAACTCAAGAATCTTATCCATTTTTCTCTTGCTTTACAGTATTTCTTGGGCCACTTAACACTTCGATTACATTCCTTCTCAATTTACCTTTCTCTATCCAATGGAAGTTTTAAAGCCCCAGTTCTCTCTCACTGGCACATTCGTATTTTCTACACAAGAAAGACTCCCACCAAGAGCAACAAAAAATGACAAACGATAGATGCATAAAGTGATAAGTGAATCACACACTACAGGTGACAACTCCAAAGAGGACAACAATTACAAGACGAGTGAAAATTGCCTAAAGAAATTTTACGTAAACTACGACCCTGTTATTACTTTCGTCTTTATTGTGTATAATTTTCTTACCACGACGAGGAAATAAGCAAGACTTGCGTGGAATAGTGTGTCATTACTGCCACAACCTTCACCTTAGCCTCGCGTTGGGGCACACGTGACGAGCCTAACTTGCCAAGAACACACACACGGGAGGCTGTTAGATCGGAATTCCCTCGTCCCATATGCAGTAATTCCACCTTACGAACAACTCCAATATAAGATTCACGAAGTACCTGGTGGATATGTGGGTCATTGTCTAGAAACGTTTTTGTGTTGTGCTTTCGTGTCTAAGCGTCATTCATCATATTGCATGATTCCATTGTATAATGCTGAAAGAGTGACATGCCGCGCTCCCACCTCACACACACACAGACCTACATGCACTGTCTTAAGCATTCAAGCACAAGTCAGCCAGTCCCGTCACGTTGCCCCATCAAGAATGGTGATTTCAGTCTAGACGTCTGCATCTCATAAGGAGACTTCAAGAGACCCGTGGTATTTCCAAGTCTGCGTCTCATGGAGGCTAGTTACTAATTATTTTTTTTCTATGTAAGAAGAGAGTCCGGCCGAGGGCAAAGTAAAAAAAATATATGAATAAAAAACACTGAATGCCGGTCTCTCTCTCTCTCTCTCTCTCTCTCTCTCTCTCTCTCTCTCTCTCTCTCTCTCTCTCTCTCTCTCTCTCTCTCTCGCTCTCTCTCTCGCTCTCTCTCTCGCTCTCTCTCTCGCTCTCTCTCTCACTCTCTCTCTCTCTCTCTCTCTCTCTCTCTCTCTCTCTCTCTCTCTCTCTCTCTCTCTCTCTCTCTCTCTCTCTCTCTCTCTCTAATAAATAAATAAAGGGTCAGACAGAAAATTGATGTCTTTTTCTTTCTTTTCTTTTTCAATCTTTTTTTCTTTTTTTTTTTTTTTTTTTGGGGGGGTGAAGAATATATGCATGGTTAGGTGCATGTAGTTTTGTGACTTTGACCGTGACTTCCCCTTGTGTTGTGAGACACAAAGGGAAACTTTCGGTACGGTTAATGATAAGTCCACAGCATCTTCCGAACCAGTGCTATTACTCGTACACCCCAATGGGAGTAATTATCGTTTCGGTGGGTGTCTACTTGTTCAACTTACTGTGAAAATTTGGCACACATTCTCAAATCCTCAATGACATCCCTAGAAGCCTGGCAAAGCAAAATACACCAAACCGATTGAGAGTATGGCTTGGAGGCGAAGGAAGGAAGGAACAGGATTGTTGAAGGAGAGCTATTGTGAGTGATTAGGTGTGATGAAGAAGAGGTGGGTGATGGAAATACAAGACAAGTACAAGAGGGAGAAGTACAAGTGTAAGAGAATGACGGGTTGAGGACAAACGTAGGTGAAGACTGAGGAAGGGAATGAACACACACAGAGAACAATGTAACTAGGAATATCATTACATAACCTCAGGTATTGTAAGAAAGAACTGTAAACAACGAAAAAAAGGAATCGATCCGAGCATAATTTCATCAACGGGAATCCTTGATGTCTTTTTTTCAAGGGTGTGTAAAATTAACAATGTGTTGAAGCGGTGGGAAGTCAGCAAACGCGAAGAGAGAGTATGTAATGTCCTGTGCGGCTTTTTTTTCCTCTCTCTCTCTCTCTCTCTCTCTCTCTCTCTCTCTCTCTCTCTCTCTCTCTCTCTCTCTCTCTCTCTCTCTCTCTCTCTCTCTCTCTCTTATCATTAATCCAAACCAACTGTTGCCACTCACATATGTATCTTTATCTTCCTTTTGCATTGACTATTCCTTGCCCTCCCTCTGCGCTACTCCCTATTCAAGCCACACCACACAAGTTCTTTACCTCATTGCTTCATTTACTGCTCCCTCTGCCATACCTTCTTTTGTCACTTTCCTTCAGTGTACCTCTAAAGGAAACCGTCACCGTCGCTTTGCTTCTATATGTTACCTCCTCTTAATTTTTGTTCCCCCTCTGTGATCAATGGCTCGCATTTTTCGTTCCTTCCCTTTGTCGTCTGTAATATATTGCATGATGTGATGGAATATTTTGCAACGTACAAGGAGTATTCTCTCTCTCTCTCTCTCTCTCTCTCTCTCTCTCTCTCTCTCTCTCTCTCTCTCTCTCGTTCAATATCCTTCGTGTCAAAATATAGTACACATAGGTCATCCCACATTTTCTTCTTTTTATCGTAAACCATATTTCTCTTCATTTTACGCATCTCCGTCACAGCAATGTTATTCATTTAGGTTTTCTTCTACATTGGTTGTGTATGCATATATTTTACGAACGTCTATTTGATCTAAAGTGGCGTCAGGCAACTCAAGTGTCGGAAACCTGCGAGGGATATATATATATAATGTTGTCGTGGCGTTGACTACGTTTCAGTACGGACAATGACAGTGGAGGATGAAGAGGTACAGATGGCAGTGCTATTTTCACGTCATTAAGTATTTTCTGGAGTAATGATGGTGGTAGTGTAGCAGCTTCATGTGTCTATTGATGTCCATAGGTTTCTCATGTCCTGTGTACTTTAATTACGAGTATTTCATCTATTTGTGTCGACTTCTGTCATATTTACTTTTTTAAACTGTTCTGTACATTTTTTGCTGATTACTCTTCATTTTTTTTTCATGTATTCAATCATACATTTTTTCATATAACTTTTTTTTATGTCTGTAATTTACTTATGCTTCGTTCTTGTAAATTTATTAGTAAGGAGATTTCTTTGAAGTGCTTAAGAACGCAGACGCCACAAAGCGAGGAGTCCTGTTGTTGCCGGAGCCATAAAGTTGTAAACACTCCTCCCTTGCCAACACGAGTCTACTGTCAGGCGCCTCCATCCACACAGGAGCTCCACCCCCAACCCTCGCCAGCCAGACAAGTCTTCACACCAAAGTCATCAAAGCAACACGTAATTATTGTTCCCCTTGTTTTGTTGAGTTCCTGCATGCACTGAAATATTTGGGTCATCAAGTGAACTTATCAATTTAATGGAAACAAGAAATATTCTCCTAAGCATCCACTGCGAACAATAAATTGAAATCACATTATAATTAAGTGCTTCCTGAGAAACTCTGAGAAATATGAACTAACTCCACATCGGGTTTCTTTTTTTTCCTCTGCATAACCCTTTGGTCTCATTAGGAAAGCCAAAATAATTCAGACTTTTTTTCTTTTTTGTTTTATGAGAATATCGTTGTAAGAGTTTTTATGTATAGAAGACCAACATTATTTCTCTCCATCAAAGTGGCATAAATGATGCTGATGGCAGTAGTGATGGTGTTGGTGGCGGCAGTGCCTCAGGTCCTCACTAAGCCTCCCGCCACGCTGCGCCCTGCTAGGCACCCCCTGGGCAGCACCGTGGGCCAGGTGGTGGAGCAGCACCTGGCGGGGTGTCACCTGGTGGCTGCTACCTGGCACCGCCACTCTCTGGGTCTGGACAACGTGCTCAGGTGAGTCATGGCAGGTGAGGGGCGTTAATTGCACACCTGAAACGCTCCTTAACACAATTGGCGAAAAGAAGTTTTAACACAACTCGGGCTTTACAGATAGCAACAAAAATTAAGAGCAAATTTACAGAATTACACTCTCCCCCCCCCCCTCCCCTACTAAGGCATATCAAACTATTTCTTATAAAAAAAAGGAAGCGTACACTTCATTGTTATGTTCATTATTACTGTGTCTTTTCCTATGTTATTCGGTTGCCAGAGTGAGATATTATATAAGACAAGACTATAAGAATATAAAAAAACGAAAGAAACAGTTAGGCCTACACGTGGCAATCCATATATGGCATTAATCTTTATTGATCATCCTCATCCATAAATCTATCCAATCTTCTTTTAAAACTTTCTAATCACTCGGCACTAACAGAGTCCATTTCATTTTAATTATGTAAATCAAAAGCAGTCATTCACGTTACGTTGCTGAAATAGGATTGATATAGCCCATGTATCACCGAAGAAAGAGATAATGTAGCGCAACATGAAAGGACAACAATACAATCAGCAGAGAAACGCGCCCTTGACGAGAGTGTTTACGTGATGAAAGTGACTGTAAAAGAACCATTGTGTTGCTGTTCATGTTTGAGTGAGCATTCTACCTCCCGTTTTCTCTTATACGTGTGTGTGTGTGTGTGTGTGTGTGTGTGTGTGTGTATCTGCTTACATGAGGGAGAACGAGAGACAGACAAATAGACAGACATACAAACAGACAGGCAGACAAATAGGCAGACAGAACCAGGAACATCCTTAATCAACATCAACTCAACTTTCTTTTCCCTCTATCTCCTCCTCCTCCTCCTCCTCCTCCTCCTCCTCCTCCTCCTCCTCCTCCTCCTCCTCCTCCTCCTCCTCCTCCTCCTCCTTTTTTCAGCTCCCTCGAATCCTTTCAAATAGCGAGAATAGTTTTGGACGCAAGTATCCTCGCCAACACCACCACCTCCGTCACCGCGGCCTCCTCCTCTGCTGCTGCTGCCGGCAAGAGACCAGCCTCCCCTCAGCTTTGGAGAAGAGTGATGGAAGGTCAGAGGCGTAATTGCAGAGCTGTTATCCTTGATGTGACGGATTCTTCTTCTTCTTCTTCTTCTTCTTCTTCTTCTTCTTCTTCTTCTTCTTCGTGGTTGCCGTCCTCGCCTTCTCCACCACAGGTATCCCCGTCGCCTTTTCCGCCGCCGTCTCCGTCACCGTCATCGTCTTCCTCATCCATCTCCTCACCGCTCAACACTTCGTCCCTCTCGGCAAATGTCGCATACTCTTCCCCTTCCGTGTTCAAGATTGACCAGTTAATGTAAGTGATTGTTTTTGTTATCGTTATCGTATTTATTTCTCTATTGTTATTACTAATGGTGGTATTTTATCTTCTTATGATCATCCTTACTAATACTTCCTATTACCACTACTACTTTCGTTGTTGTTGTTGTTGTTGTTGTTGTTAATGTTGTTGTATCGTTATCATGTAATTAAATATATCGCGGCAGGTCGTTCCTCCATCTTTCCCTGTGGCCAGCAACAAGAGTAGTGGCCCTCGGATCTTACCAGGCAGCCGAGCCCATCCTGGCCAGTAACGCCCTCAGGAATACTGCACACGCCCTCTACTTTGCTCCGTCCACCTCCACCTGTGGCAGGAAAGGTATGCTAGGGCCGCTGCCACTCACGCGCGTGAATAGATATATTACACACACACACACACACACACACACACACACACACACACACACACACACACACACACACACACACACACACACACACACACACACACACACACACACACATTTATCCATACTTTAGAGTCAACCAGAGAAAGAGAGAGAGAGAGAATGTCTGTGAATCCCAATGTCACTAATCACAGTTACTCTAGTGGCACTCCTTCGTCACAATAGCAATCACAGTCTCGGTGGCATAAACTGATATGTCACTGTTTATTATCCTGCACCATAATCACCGCCTATCATGGTTGTTCAGTGTTGTACAGAGACACACAACATTTTGTACACATCTTTATCGGCTGTCCGTCTCTTTCTCGTTAATCAGGTGAATCTTCTTAACTTTACATATTTTCCTTGTTTCCTTTCACCATCCCCCAAAGTTGCTAATCTTATCTCCATACCGTGTCATCCCACAGTCGGGTGTGTGAAGCTCGTGTCCCGCTGCATGTACTGCTCCCCCGGCGGTGTGCCCGGCGTGAGGGTGAGCCCCATGTGGCGGGCGGAGCAGCCCCTCCCCCGTGACCTGCAGCTCTTCCCAGGTGTGATCCCAAAACTGGCAGTGGTGTGTGTGTGTTTGTTGGTCTCTACAGGTCCACATGTAAAGTGTATAATACTTTTAGATAATGGTGAGGAGAGAGAGAGAGAGAGAGAGAGAGAGAGAGAGAGAGAGAGAGAGAGAGAGAGAGAGAGAGAGAGAGAGAGAGAGAGAGAGAGAGAGAGATTTCTCGGTCATTCAGTAAAATATTTAATATTACCCAGGTGCTCTACATACTAATCATTTTACACCTTGAAGTAACTCATGATTCATTGTTTTTTCACCATCACCACCACCACCACCACCACCACCACCACCACCACCACCACCACCACCACAACCTCCTCCTCCTCCTCCTCCTCCTCCTCCTCCACTCCAGGCGGGTTTGAGGACATGTACGGCCACAGCGTACGAGTGGTGGCCAAGACGTTGTTTCCCTTCATGGAGTTTGAGAGGCACGAACCTACCCCCGGCGCCCCTGTCACCCCGATGGACTCTCTGGACGTAAGGATGCTGAACACTGTGGCAGAGATCCTTAACTTCACGTAGGTAACTCGACTCAACTCCTTCACTGCGATACCAGACAATTATTAACAACATCACCAGCAATGCATGAGATCTTTATTACCATCTGCGAGAAAAGGAAGGCATGATAAAAGAGTATATTTTTTTGCAATTTCTACCCAGTTTACAGATTCTAGATAAGTACTATTTTCACAGAGGTTACCGTAATATTTTTTTTTTTTGTGTGGTTAATTTCACAAACTACAACCGATCATGGATTCTTACTCCCCCCCCCCCTCCTCTCTCTCTCTCTCTCTCTCTCTCTCTCTCTCTCTCTCTCTCTCTCTCTGCTAGGTACGTGGTGCGCCCCCCGAAGGACGAGCAGTGGGGGACTTACGTGGATGGCGTGTGGACGGGCATGGTGGGAACGCTGGAGGCTGAGGAGGCGGACGTGTCTATGATGCTCTTCTGGTCGTACGCGAGGAAGCAGGTGATCGACTTCACGCGAATCTACACCAACGAACCCTTTGTTATGATCACCCGCAAGCCCCGCCCACTGCCCCAGCACCTCGCGCTCGTCCGCCCCTTCTCCAGTACGTGTGTGGTTACTGACACGGTTTTACTCTGGTTTGGTTAACTCAATCGTTCAGCTTTGATTTAGTTATACCACTTTTGGGGGGAAGCTTAATTTTTCTTGATTTTATTTATTTCTATTTACATTTATTCTTTTTTTTTTTTTTTTGGGGGGGGGTGTATGTGTGTGTGCTTATAAATCTGCTATTTTCTTCTCTTCGTTAACATTTACCACTTTCCTTTCGTTATCCATTATTTTCTTTATCTCGCTTGATCTCCTTCATTTTCATAATTTTCTCCTTGTCTTTATTTTGTGTTTTCAAACAAATAGTGTACTGTTGTCTGCTTCAGGAAACCATTTTGTGATGCATCAGAAAATTATACTTATCTTTTTTTCGTGAGCATTTCTGTAAACTCCCTCTTTCTTTGCCTGTCTGTCTTATAATTTGTTTGTATGTCTGTCAGCATAGTACATCTGCCTGTCTATCCAATTGATTCTCCATAGAAAAATGACAAAAAGATTCCACTCCTGTCCCCTCACACTCCACACTGCCCTCCCTCAGTGGTGGTGTGGGTAGCCGTGTTGTTCGGCACCATGCTGGCTGGCTGCTCACTGTGGGCACTACAGAAGACATGGGCGAGCTTCTCAGGGGGATACGCGCCCTCCCTCAACACCGCCATTATGAACGTCTGGGGAATGCTTCTGGAGGATCCGCCCGTCACGATGCCCTCCAACATCACAGGACAGGTGTATTAACAAAGTGCATTGCTCATTATTTTCCTTGTGTGTGTGTGTGTGTGTGTGTGTGTGTGTGTGTGTGTGTGTGTGTGTCATTTTGTAGAGACAGATTTCTCTAAGTAGGTTTTACTTATTCTTATGTCCATTTACTTGTTCTTAATGAAAATTCATACATGTATTTTCATGTTTTGTCTTGTTATGTTTCCTTTTGTTTCTGTTTTTACACCATTTTTTCTCGCCCTTTATACCTAATGTTCCTGTTCAGCATGTAGTATTTACACCATAACACGAAACACTAACATCAACACCGCCACCACAATAACAGCCCACGACTCTCCACAGATGTTGGTGGGGTGGTGGTGGTTGTTCTGTTTACTGCTGACTGCCTCCTATCGCTCCTCCCTCATCGCCCACCTCTCCGTCCCCACCACGCCGCCGCCCATCGATACCCTCAAGCAGCTCCTCAGCGTCCCCGGGGCCACGTGGGGCATTGAGCCTGGCTTTGGCCTCGGCTGGGACTGGTTCAAGCTTAACCAAAACCCAGAAGTACAGGCGATGTTCAAGACTCTTCAGGTACTAGGAGAGAGAGAGAGAGAGAGAGAGAGAGAGAGAGAGAGAGAG
>CM035181.1:33970978-33995173 GCA_020233015.1 Callinectes sapidus | reverse complement strand
AGAGAGAGAGAGAGAGAGAGAGAGAGAGAGAGAGAGAGAGAGAGAGAGAGAGAGAGAGAGAGAGAGATGGAGGAAATGAGGGGTATATAATACATCATAGAAAATTTTAGCAATGGTTATGGTTGGGCATGCGTGTCTGATTTTTTTTCCGTGTGTGTGTGTGTGTGTGTGTGTGTGTGTGTGTGTGTGCGTGTGTGCGTGTGTGTGTGTGTGCGTGTGTGTGTGTGTGTGTTTTGGTGGGTGAGTGGGTGGACGGGTGTATTTACCTATTTGAGATTTACAGAGCCAGAGTTAATATGGTGTGGTCTTTCTCCGTTTCTATATTCATCTAATCTTTTATTCATTTTTTCTATTTGTGCACACTTGTTGCTGTGATTCCAGATCTCGATGTGTGTGTGTGTGTGTGTGTGTGTGTGTGTGTGTGTGTGTGTATGTATGTATGTGGGGGAGGGGGCAGCAGAGATAGCTAACTACATAATTATGTTATGTAACTGAGTAGATGAGTGACAGAGTGACAGACTGATTAATGGTTAATCGTGGATCTCAGTGACTGAATGACCCAATAATGTGTTGGTCATAGCATACAGTTAAACCTAACAGTATCTGGGTGACGGTAACATGGGCCACAGAGAAGAGGAAGAGGAGTATACATTAAGTTTAGGAAACCGATCATCCGTGACTACACACTGTGGATGACTCTAAGACTCGTATCTTAAACACTTCTGGGCTTCGCCTCCACTGTTTCAAAAGGCCTTACTTGAATTTACATAAGTTTTTAAGGTGGGTTTTTTTTACGGTTCTAGAGGAAGAGTGACATGACTTCTACATCATTAACTTGAGAAACAATCTTGAAAATCCCGCTAATCATCTCTGTGTCCTTGGAAAATAATCTTGGCGAAAGAGCAAAGCGTTTCTGAATATCGACCTAACCACAGGATCTACGACCACTGACAATTGAATCTGTCGCTCCCTTTACTCCTGTTGTTTCTTCTCCCCCTCTTTCTTCCTCCAAGTTATCACATTCACGCACACGTACATCCCGCAACACTCTTCTCCTCTTACTCTCACCACTCTAGCTAGAATCACTGAAGCATCCCTCGCTCTCATATTGGCCAAACTCGCAATCCTCTCCTGCTACTGAAGTCTTCACTCATCTTCAGTGCACTGATGACCGCCCCGTGTGACACTTTTCCCCGTAATGATAATTTTCAAGTGTTCGTGAACCCTTCACATCTGTTTTATGAATTCGTTTGCTCTCAAGTGGTGGGCGGAGCTTAAGAGTAAACCCAGTTTTTTGCCCATCATGTCACTACAAAATACTCCTCTACTTCTTCACAGTTCTCTTCCTCTCTCACCCACGCCCCTTCCACGCAACCTTCTCTAGCTATTAGACCGTAACACATCCCTAATTTACTGAAACAATACCACTGTTCGTCACTTACCTCGAGCGTGTGGACGTTACAGCAGTAGGAACACGGAGGTGGAAGTGGAGGAGAACGACGAGGGGGGTCGAGGTGCAGCAGGAACGGAGTGGTGAGAGCCGCCGAGGGATGTGGAGTGGCAGCAGCAGCAGGGAGGGGGAAGTGAGAGGTACAGCTGATGAGAGCCACTGCGGTACGTATTGTGCAACTGAGCCAGTCCAGCTGCTCTCTCTTATACGAACACATCAGTGGTCCCCCCAAACCTTCCTACCCCTTCTCTAGTAGCATGACTCCTCCTCCACATAAACCTTGCTTCCCCAATTCGTACATTCGATTCGTGCACTGTGTCTCCTTCCCTTCTCTTCTTTATCTTTTCCGTCCTTTCTCTTTCTTTCTTGCTTCTCCCTCTTTTTCTCTCTATGTGTCTCTAATCCTTCTCCTTCCCCTCCCCCATTTCCCTCCCTCCCTCTCACTCCCATCATGTTATCTCTAAGCAGCGGTGCAGAAGGACTGAATGGTGTACTTACAATTTGTTACGGGTCCCCCCCTCCCCCTCTCTCTCTCTCTCTCTCTCTCTCTCTCTCTCTCTCTCTCTCTCTCTCTCTCTCTCTCTCTAAGAAAGAGACCTCAAAATTAAGTTGGTTACATCTTGAGAGATATCTTATACAACTATAATTCCCAAATAGATGAGTATGAGATTAAAACAACGGAACAAAAAGACTTCTGGGTACAGTATGATACAAAGATAAGAAGTAGGCGCAGTACGAAATATTGAAACGAAACCACTTGAATTATGTGAGGATAATTACTATTTGAAGATAATGGTACTGTGAATAGTTTCCAGTTGTTGCTATCAAGGAACATCAAATAATAAAGCATTTGAATTGAAAGAAATTAACATTATGAAAAGGACACCACAAATTTATGACACTTTAGATGCACACACACACACACACACACACACACACAGACCTTCAATATTCACGTGACCAATGACTGCCTTCGCTCCTCAGCTGACCACCTTATCACTGTAATAATCAGCCGTTCTGTTGTTTTCCATCTGATACTATCGCTGCAGCTGCTGTGTGGGGGGGTGTGGGGGGGGGGGGGAATCTCCTGTGCTGCTGAACGTAGGGAGCAAAGCACTGAGGGAGAGAGAGGAAGGGGGATAGGGTAAACATATGAGACCAGACTACAAACAGGACTGCCTACTTGTGTGTGTGTGTGTGTGTGTGCGTGCGTGCGTGCTCATTACTATTTAACCATTTGTATTTCTACAGGATTGCTACTTGGATTCCTTTAGTATCAAGTCATTTTATATTTCTTAGGGTCTATATATTTTGTTTACACTCACTATCTATAGCTAATTCCTTAGGCAACGCAGTGTGTGTGTGTGTGTGTGTGTGTGTGTGTGTGTGTGTGTAAATCAATTAAGCTTCTTTGGTGTATATGGCATATAATGTAAAAAAATAAAAAATAAAACAAGATAAATAAAAAATTAAAAAAAGATGAGACGTGGAAAACAGGGAGGCGCTTGTTGTCGAAAAATGGTTTAATTAGATCAGAGAGGGAAAGTGAATTTTGAGAGGAATGTACAGCAGTAGTGGCCCAGGCTGACGAATTAATCTCTGTGATGTCTTGAGACATTACAGCTGGACTTGACGGAGAAAAGTAACAGTTGATAGTCGGTAATTCATCACAAAGACTAGCACTAGTCTGCAGTACATGGGAACAGAGAGAGAGAGAGAGAGAGAGAGAGAGAGAGAGAGAGTTGCTCATATACCTCTGTCCCACCCACCCCCTTCCTACCATTTCTTCTTAAAGAAAGTTATATACGTACATTACGTATGCTGGTTTTAAGCGGGTGACAACAGCTGAACCACATTAGTAAACTGTCTACGTTTTTATCCTATCTCTTTTTTATCGTTGTTATCACAGCAGCACACCGCTGGTCGACAATGCTGATGGGCAAAGACCGCTGCCTATATGTGGTTTCACCGCCTAACAACAGCTGAAATCAGTGTTATCAATGCGGGTGCCGCTGGGGGAGGCCGCTGCCATCGCCCAGCAGGTCATGGTCATGACTCAGAGGCGTGGACCAAACCCAACAAGGAACATAGAGGATGAGATACGGTATATTCATACACACACACACACACACACACACACACACACACACACACACACACACATATATATATATATATATATATATATATATATATATATATATATATATATATATATATATATATATATATATATATATATATATATGTAGAATTTCCTTATATAATGATGGCGGACTTAATCAATGATTATTTGGTTGCGACTTTATAAAATGTTCTATAGTTTCCCTACATCTTTACCTCTTACACTTGAGCAGACATACCATAGTGCTATAGGCTACCCATGCAGACCTTGACCGTATGAGTGAGTAGTGAGTACAGCGAACACTTGACAGCTCTATCAACATTCCCTCCTTCTTATATTGCACTGATTGAATCTCACGCATCAGCGATATGTTTACTTCCCAGTGATAATGATTTCTAATACACCTCTGATGAGGGATTGTGTTACAATTTCGTTCTTTTATTTCAGTCATTACCAATCATATCATTATGTGGGAGTCTCTCTCTCTCTCTCTCTCTCTCTCTCTCTCTCTCTCTCTCTCTCTCTCTAAAGAGTGCAATTCTTTTAGGCATTACCCTTGTCTTGGTTTCACTGAATGCCTTCTTGTTCGTTTTGATTCTCTTATTTCCCTAAGCAGTAATTCATCGTTGTCAATAACTTCCAGCTTATTGGTCAGCTTGTAAACTGAAATCATGTCGCCTCTTTCTCTTCCTCGCTTTACTGTAGGTTAGGACCATTTCATTCAACCTCTCCTCAAAGGTTAGAGCTGCCATTTCTGTGTGTGTGTGTGTGTGTGTGTGTGTGTGTTACTACCATTCATACACCCTCCAACAAAAAAGTAATACTATCTTCATTGTCTTCCATACTTTCCCATATATAGAGTGGCTAATTTTTATTTTTCATTATATTCCAGCAATAGACATTTGGTCTTGAGAAGGAAATAAATGAAACCATAATTAATTGTCCTTTTAGAATTTCCTTTCAAAAACTAAGAACTTTTCAATATATAAGTGAAGTTTAAGAAAATCACAATGCATGTGATGTATTCATTTGCCTCTCACCCTTAGAGGAATCTGTAAAGAAATCCACAGAAGAATGAGATCCCCTTCAAACTGGGTAAGCAACAAAAGATCACACCTCATTCATAGTAGGAATGTGTATGTGTAAATATGTATAGAAGAGGAGTTTCCATTCTCCTCATTCCACCTCTTTCAACCACCTTTCATAATGCACAGGGGATGAATCTCAAGACTTTGCCTCTAACTGTCATAAAGAAGAGAAGACAGTAGGGAAAGCAATAGCATAAAGAAGATTAATATAAGTAAATGCTATCATCAAAATAACAGATACATATTGAACCTCATGCAAAAGAAAAGTAGTGATGTAACAAGCATAAATTAGCAATAGCATGTGATCATTTATGATAAAATATTCATATCTGTGTTGTTTGGTTAGTGATGAGTTTTTGACATCCCTGATTGCCTATCTTCCTTCAGTGATTTTCTTCTTTTTTTCTAATAAATGAACTCAGTGCAGCTATAATCTTTACTTTAAAAAAACAATGACTTAAGTGAACAGTCATACCAATAATGTCATCTATTTTACACTTCTCATTCTCCCATTAGTATGTGAGATAACAAATGAATCATAAACGAAACATGTATAAATTTTAGACTCCCAATAGCATATCTTGAGGTCAATGTACTGCACCAACTTATCAGAGCTGTGAAACACATCTTCATTATGTACTACATTTACATTTTGAAGATCAAAGTGAGGATGCAAAAGTTGTCAACATTCTAAAAATTTTGTAATGAATGGTCAACTGTCTCAATGAACTTGTGTTCATTCATAGAGTAACATTGATTCACAAATACCCGCTTCCATTGATATGCATTTCCTCCATTTAAATCCACAGATTTCTAAAATATGTCATGGAAATAAACTCTAGGATTTTAATGTTATCATGAGTAGTATACATTTATCTGTGTTGTTTTTCATATGCAGTCATCAAATAATAGATAACTATAATTGAATATGGATAACGAGTCAGTGCTGATAATCCTCTTACAAAAGAGGGTAACTGGTATTTTTCAATAGAGGGAGTAAATGTTGACAAGAATTCTGTCACAAAATCATAAAGCTACACATTTATGTGGTACATATGTGAAGAAGTATGTGGTTATAACAAGACAGTCTGTTTGCAGAATTAAGCCTTATTTATTGCTTTTATTTTATTGTACTCAATATGCATGGAGCTTTCTAATTTACTGTATACATTAATAACAGCTACACTCCTATTCCTTTTATCATCAACTGTCTCAAGACTCCTGGTTAACAGCAGGATGAAGATTTCAGACGGGAACCTCATGTTCTCTACAAAATTGATACTACTACAATTCCTTCTATTTTTTTGTTAGCATTTTATAATTGTGGAATGATTATGAGTTCACATGAAAGCAAATTAACAATATAAAGCAAACATTATTAGATATTCCTGCTGCTAGAATGCTGAAAAAATTAACACCATCATACAGTTTTCACTATACATTCTCAATGTGTTTATACTTTGTGCGTAATTTTTTTTTAGTTATTTTCTTGATTAATGAAGACCATTATGGATGAAATTTCTTTCATGGGTGTATTTGTCTCAGCTCTTCTTGCTTTATTCATATCTGTCCTTGATCTGGGTGATAAGGTGGTGATAAGTGACATGAACTGTGCCCCAAGAAGAGGTGTTCAGGCATGTGAAGTATGCTACAACAGTATAAGATAGTCATTCCATTTAGTATATTACTTGTGGTTGCAGACTAAGTACTGTAGTGAAACATGTTCTGAGAAAAATGTTATCAGATTTATCCAAAGTGTACACAGCATTAGCTGGTCAGTAACACCAAGACTCTTAAATTTGACTCTCATTGTTTTCTATATTTTCTCACTGAAAGATGTGATTGGTGCAGGTGATGAGATAGAAACTGGTTGTAGAACAAGAGCCAGAAGTAAGTCTCTTTGGTAGAAGAACTTCATGGAGTTATTTCCTCAGCAAACAGTTGAAATGCTTTCCTTTTTTTATCTCTAAAGTATTTTTTTCTCTGTGTGGATAATCTGGTAGTTTGTGAGACTGAAACTTGAAGTACAAGGTGGAGAGTTATCAAAAGATAGGAAAATGGCACAACTGATGTTGCAAAGCTAAAGTGGGGTTCTGAGAAAGTGGAATTGGGATGACATGGAACTAAGTGTATTGTTGAAGTGAAAGAATGGATACATTGAATTTATCTGATCATGTAGAGAAATAATGAAGTATAGTAACATACAAGGAAGAATAAACATTTTGAAATGCAAAGTACAGTGCCTTGTTACATCAAAGACCTTATGAAATCAAGAAAGGTAGCAATTAGATAAATTATCAAAATCTTCACAGCTGAGCAAATTATCATGAGATGATTAAAGCTGACACAGGTAAATGTGCAGTCTGTCTCTCAGCACAGTGATGATGATTCTCCTATGATCCATAAATACAGATATGCATTTGTTTCATAAAGGCTATCCCATCTCCCTTTGTGATCCCATAGGACTCTGTGAGGACCAGAAGGATTTTCTTTTTTATTATTCAACATTCAGTATCCAATTCTTCTCCTTCCAGGAAGCATGCAACACTGCCGCAGGTGTCCAAGGCAAAAGTTCATCAGAGTAAGGCCTTTTCTTGGTGAGGTGTCAAATAATGCCATGGGCTACACCTCCTTTAGGATGGCTTCACCCATCATGCCATCCACCTCACAAAGCATCACCAGCTCTCAGCTCTCCATGGTCCAGTGCCGTAAGTCAACACATCCTGCCTACTATTCATGAAGATACAAGAATCTGTGAAAGGCAGTAAGATGGCAGAATCAAAATGTCATGGGGGACAAAGGGAATATTAATGGAGCTGAGAACTAATGAAATGCTTATTAGGATAAAAGTATTCATGAGTTGAGTAGTTTCAGGGAAAACAGATAGATTATTTTGATGTCAGTTTTTGGAAACATGAGTATCACAAGTCATAAAGCAGTAATGCTAAATCATTGGAACATTAATTTAGATACTGATCAGTAGAGCCTTACATTGGCACTGCGGCATCTCACAAGAGTGAATGGTGAATGCTCTTTGATAATTTTACAGTCTTTGACTGTATCATGAAAAGTAGTTGATAATTACACTTTATATGTATACACATTTTGCTGTTGTGCATATTATGTACACCTTATCTAGACTGTATACATAAAATTATTCCACTTGTTTTGTATGTTGAATTGTCATCAATGTGAAGAAAGTATAAATCAAGTCAGATGGATCTAGATAGCCAACACTTTGAATAAGTATAGAAATTCCCTTATTTGTAAGGTATATATGATTTCTGCAAGAGTTTATTTAGATGTGACAATTGTGGAGAAATGTTGGCTTTCTAACATTGCAGGACTTGCTTAGACATAATTCACACTGTAAAGACAGTCATGGTCTGAGTCACTTCAACCACAGTCCAGTCACACTTCCAGAACATTCACACATCCTGCTCTGTCCAGCGTCACTCACTGTCCTGCCACCTCTCCTCTGTCAGCAGTAGCTTTACCATAGCTCACAAAGGATATGTGACTTCTCACAAGCTGAGGTGAAAATAATCCCTATTGCACTGAATGAAGAGGAAAAAAATTGTAAAAGAAAGAATGACTGAGTTCATTCATCCTTGCAAGGCAGGAACAGTGAAGAGAAATTCCAGATATGTACTGCTTCCTCATCCAATTGATGATCAAAGTAGATTTAATAGATATTTTTAAATGGACAGTGAAGCTTTTCATGAAATACTAAAAGATCAAAGATAATACTTCCCCCCCCACAAAAAAAAAAACACATCAGTCAGTATATTTATGTATATTTCTCTTTCAAGTATAGTTCTGTGTCTGTTCCTTGAATTTGGAAGAAATTGATAACTAGCTTCAAGACAACTGTAAAGAATTTACAGTACAACCTTTATTTAATTTATTTCAGAGTAACAGAAAAAACCGACCTAAGCACTTGACAACCAAGCAGTGGCAGCGCAGTAGAGCCCAGCCCAGCACAGCATAGCACAGCATAGCACAGCACAGCACAGCATAGCACAGGAAAGTCATTCCTTCATGGTGTTATATTGGAGGTGTCATAGTCTCAAATCAAACAATGGTGAGACCACAACAAAAAGAAAAGATTATAGAGATCTGGTTTTTAAGGAAATGTTCACTCTTAGATGCCTCTTCTCAAACCATTCATACTAAATCATTTGATTAGATCAGATGTTATATAAAGATCTCCTCCATTCTGTACATACCAGTTGATGTTATATCTCACAAATACAGCATCATAGAAAAACTGAAAAATTATTCTGATGGTATGGATAGATTAGCTATGAAAGGTGTCAATGGAAGCCAAGTCCTGGTCAAGACACTCAAGTCGAGCATGAACCAAATTACCAAGGCCTTAATGATTTTTGGTCAGTTGACTCTATACAGCTGTAGAACCCTAACATCCCTGCATATAGCATATATCTTTCATTTCAGGATAGTCATACATACAGATTTATCCAATTACCAGTATAGGCTCTGTTTTGGCTGCTATACTAGTGACCTTCTGGCTTTTCTCTTTGAGTCACAGTCATCTTTTTCTAGGGATTTTGGTGAAACTTTTGCTGTTGCCTTAGACAATAAAAAGCATTTGATAGAATCAGATGCAAAATTTAATTTCTAAACTATCCTCTTACAGTTTTTACCCTTCTCTCTGTAACTTCACTTCACATTTCCCTTCTGGTAGACGTAGGGTGTTCACCAGAAAAGGCAAGCACTGCCCGTAATTTGAACCCAAGACCTTCCAGATCTGCTACCCATTACACCACAGTTGTTGTTGGTGACAACCCTCATATTTTCTAACCATTCTATTGCTGTGATAGATGGTTTATGTTCTTCTCCTAACTTTATTTACAGTAGTATTCCTCAGGGTTCTATCCTGCTTTCCACTCTCTTGTTACAATCCATTAATGATCTAGATCAGATTTCTTGTCCTATTCACTTCTACATTGATCATACCATCCTGCATTTTTTGCATCTTTTTAAGGTTTTCTCTCTCATCACTGTAATGTTGCATCTCATTCTTTCTAAAGGAACGTTTTAAGATACCTAACATCTGAACCCTTGGATGACCATTTTGACCACGTTTGGGATTACCGCATTAGTGGATCTTTCTTTATTTCCCCAAAAAATTTTGTTGGACTTAGTCAATATATGCTCTTTTACATAGGTATAAAAAAATCATAAACTTTCTTCCTTAATTTATCAGTAGTATTCTTTACATTATGCTCCATTACTGTCATGTATGTTTCATTACTGTATCTTCTACCATTACTATTTTGCTGATCTCATGGCCTCACTGCAGAAGACTGTACCATATATGTACTCACACTCATATTCCATCTACTTAACCAATATGAAAATCCATTCTTTCATCACTTTGATCATTGGTATATTCTGAAATGTTGTCTTTTAATATTTTTCCATATTCCTTTAACTAAACTTCCTTTTACAGAGGAATATCAAGACACCTACTCAATTTTTATGAAATCTTTCAAATTTCTTTGAAAATTTATCATACACATATTATGCTTTTTGAATTTCACATTGTGACAGATTCTAAGTTAGCAATGAAATATAAACACAAAGTTAAGCAACAGGCCTTCACTACTGGTAACAAGCTTCAACTGCTTATGAGTTGTAATCTTTATTACCCAAAACAGCTTTTTGTTTGTTTATTTATTTATATTTGTGTATTTATAATATTCTTCTATGTTTTTCTACAAGACTTGAGCTATAATGTATAATATCCTTCAAATACTACACATATGAGCTTTGTTTCTTGTCATGTTGCAGCTTTGTGGGGTGTCACCTGAGGACACCATGATGGAACAGGTCACACACCTGCTCAGCAAACACAACAACCAGAAGTTCCTGGATTTGATCTCCAGGCTGTGTATGCTTTTCTGGTGAGACTCCTTTGGTTCCAATATGACCCATTGAGTAGAATTTGTAGTATGCATAGTCTTTTAGTTGAGCACATGCAGGAGGCAGCCTTAGGAGTAATGTGTGAGTTGTCTCTCACCAGTGGGTACCATGGTATAATGGATTACGTAGCTGTTCAGCAAGTGGTATGTTCTGGTTTAAATAGGTGGGCAGTGCCTGGTGTTCTGGTCAGTCTCCCTAACTCCGGTGCAGACCCTATTCCCTTATCAATGATCAGGTGCAGAACATACTGATGTGTTGTGATCTCACGACTCAATAGAATATGCTAGGACAACCCAAGGCAACATGGTGAATGATCTTTAACCTTTTCTTTTGAACAGATACTTACGTGCTTGTATACTTACTTGCATGTATTGCATGTGGCTTACAGATTAAAAAATTTACAACACAAACTTACTTATGTGCACAAAGCATGTGGAGAAATTGTGTGAAGTGACAACTAGATTTCTGCTTGTTTGTATTCTCTCTACAATTTTATCACATGTATTTCTCTTCAGACATTTTTATATTTGCATGTTTTTGTATATTTTTTCTAATATTCCTTTTGGTATTGGAATCTTCTTTTGTGAAGTGAATTTAATGTATTTATAGCTGTACTATTTCTTTTAACATAAGAAAATAAGAAAATGAGGGAAGCTAAGTCTAATCGTGGCAGTCCCTGTGTGGACAAAGTTACCTAATATTCCACCTATGATCTTCATTCATAAGCTTATCTGACCTCTTGAAGCTCCCCATTGTCTCAACATTAAGAACATGATTACATAGTTGATTTTATTCATTAACCACCCTATTAGTGAATCAGTTCCTTCCCATTTCTTTTCTAAATCCAAATTTCTCTACTTTGAACTCATTATTTCTGGCTCCATCCTGTGCTTTTGAATGAGTTAAGTAGTTTGTAGAAGACTTTACCCATATTGTTATAAAAATTTGTATGTTTATTCTGTTTATTTTATTTGTTTTTACCTAATTATGTATATATTAATTATATTTTTGTTCATTTTTTTTCAAAGTGACTATCTAATGGACTGTCAAATGTTTAATGCCTTAAGACCAGATTGTGAAAAGAGTGTTTGACTTTTTTTTATGACACTGTGCAGCATAACACAGCCAGCCACTGCAGTATAGTGTCATTGAAGGCTGTCAGTGACTCACATCAGACAATGCATGAAAGGATAAACAATTGATGATGAAGATCAAAATGTTGTTCAATTTTCATTATAAAAGGTACCTTGCTTCTCTATACTACTTAAACTAGCATAAAATATCAGTCTTCTTATGAGCACCATTTCCACCAGACATTGGATGATTAAAGAGGCATGTGAGCTTAGTGATGAAGACCAGCTCTGCTAAGTTTATGAGAGAATATGCTACCTTTTCTGTCAGGAAGCTGCTGTGAGTTAGGAAGGAACCTTCCAACTGAAAGCAAAACACTGCACTACAGCACAATTCTTACTCTTACTTCAACCAGGAAGATTCTGTATTGGTTGTTAATTTTTCTGAACTACCTATTTCCTCATTTTTCATTTCATGGACTTCATTAAAACTCATGTCATTGATACAGATTCACAAAGGGGCTGAACTTTTAACTTTTTATTTATCTTATTTCCCTTTGTTTTATTTCATTGGTTTATTTGATTTATTTTTTCTCTTTATGTTGACAACCACAAGAAGTAATGATAGTGTATGGCAGCCTATAATGCCACTGTGTAGGGGCAGCACTGGATGGCTGGCCGCTGCTGCACCGTCTTGTCAGAGGATGTTATACTCTCACCTCAGCCATCACACTAGTACTCTATGCAGTATTGACAATTAATTAATGATCATATATCTTTACTAAAATGTTGTTCTCCTCTCAGGTTAATATAATATCTGTCTTGGATTTCATTACATTAACACCAGTCTGAAAATAGAAAAGCAATTATAGTATATGTACTATACCTTGCTTTTTCATATCCATCACAGAGTGTTATATATATCTGATATAGTGAAGCAAGCAAATACACATAAATTCAAGGCTATATTGGACAACAATAGCAAATATAGAGATGGGAGAACACATGTATATCTCTTTTCTCTTTTTCATGCTTACATAAAAACACATAGTACATGATATAAAGGTGTGTGTGTGTGTATATTTACCTAGTTGTATTGTACAGGGTTCGAGCAGGGCTCATAGTGTCCTGTCTCCATATCTCCATATATCCAAATATTTCCTTGAAATTATGTACACTGGTTGTTTCAACAACATCCTCTTTTAATCCATTCCAGATGTCCACAATTCTGTAGAAAACCATATTTTCTTGTGTCCTTTAGACACCAACTCTTTTTTATCTTCCTTGAGTGTCCTCTCATCTGTTTAGTTTCTTCTTCCATGTGTGTGTGTGTGTGTGTGTGTGTGTGTGTGTGTGTGTGTGTGTGGCCTGTGTATACTGTGGTCTGAACTTAGTACTTGCCAACCTTTGATGTCACAATAAACAAGTAGCAATCAGTAGCCAGCAACTGTAGTACTATAACAACAAGCAAGGCTGCTATAGTTTTGTTTCTGACACCAGGAAGCATAGGTCATTAAAAATGAATAGTTATAATATGATCAAATTACAAGAATAGAATTCACACAAAGATGCCTCCATAAAATAATGTGAGTCAAAAGTCATACATACCCACAGAAAACCTGATGGTCTTCACAAAGATTTTGACTTTATGTTGTGATAGAACAGTCAGTGTTGACCCTTTCCAGTTTGATCATAGAGTTCATTTTTACTCAATGGGCAAAGAGCTGTGAAATTCTGACTTCTGCTCTTTTTCAATTTCTTTATTCTTCAGAAATATTGAACATTCTTTTTTAAAACATCAGTTCATTATATGTAGCCTTCTTTTATAAGTGTCACTCAGTAAATCTGTACATATATATATATATATATATATATATATATATATATATATATATATATATATATATATATATATATATATATATATATTCTTTGCTTCTAGGTCTAGCTGATGAGCTGTTTTTTTTATGTAGTTTTGCTTATTTTATCAGATACACAAATATTGAGTTTTTAGGATTGTATTTTATAATTCTTCCTTGTATTTTTTATAGTTTCAATTATAAGTTTTGTTTATATGAAATCGTATATAGTGACAAAAATACATCCACAGAATGCCTGCACCAGTTCGAAATATAACTATTGGCACCCGTAGAGTTAATGAACAACGGATGTCATTTTCCGTAGAGTTGTGTCGATGGGAAATCTGGGAAATCTTCAGATTGTGGCTACGCATACACGTAGTAATCAAATTAGCCTATTTGAAAGGAAAAAAAAAAAAAAATGTTCCATGTCCAAATACCCACCATTACTCAAATTAACTCATGCCGTGGCGCCTCTTCGTCTCACATATTTTTTTTCTGTAATTAATCAACCAATCACATCCTGTGATTTCTAACGAAATCTACAAATAAATAGATGTTCTCAAATAAACTCTCTTGAAATTTTGGGCGCCATTCGAATTAATCAAGGCAATAATTGACGTGATCATGCTAAGCACAATAAGAATCAAACATGGTCAAGGAGTATTTTACAGGTAGCATGCAATGGAGGTCACTGGTATTTGAACGCAAAGGAGTGAGGGAGATTGCCTAGTCCCATTTGTAAAGGTCTGTGGTGGCAACTTTTCTTAATGGTGATGTATTATGGCGAGGCAGATGAAATGGGAGGGCTGTAGTAATTGCGCTAAACCTCCTTTTATCACATTTTCTTGGGATCGCACAGTGTGGCTGTATTATACTGTAGAAATTGTTTGTCTTAATTCTTAGCTTTAATTGTTTACTTATTTATTTGTTTATTTCACCTTAGGTTGAGTAATATAACCCTTCTCACGAATGAAACTCGAAACTCACTTGCTGAGGCACTTCTACTGAATGTGAGGGAGAGCCAGTCTCCTGCAGAGGTTGAAGAGAAATTTGAATTGTACGGCAGCAGCTAGTGCCGTTCCTTAAATACATATCCAATATTATCATAGCACTTTAGAATAGCTTAGGCTTTAAAGAATTACTCATTTTCCATTCCAAATATTGTATATCTTTTTCTTTTGGCGTTTTCCATGTAAACAATATACGTAGGTGATTGTGTGTTTTCTTTGGTGTTATTTTCTGCTAGTATGACAACGAAGGAAATGTTGAAGTTATAGTTTATTCTTGCTGTAGTTATCAAGATAGTTACATTTTTCCTTAACTGGGAAAAAAGAGAAAACATCATATCCATGGTATGAATTGAACACTTTCAGCAGTGCAGCATACCAGTAATACATTTCTAGTAGTGGCAAAAAAGGTAAAAAGTTATGCCAATCGATCCACTATTATTAGAGTTTTATATATCGTCAATCCTTACTTTCATCCAGACATGCCATTTGTCATGATCACTCCTTAACAGCATAGTATGAATATTGTAGATTATTAAGGTTGATTTAGGTTTATGATCTGCATTTATTGATTTCAAGTATTCCTGCTGTAATCATTAATTCTTTGACTGCAATCTACAACATAACTTGGCAAATGTAATCATACTCAGCAATGTATGATATTTGGTCGATTTAAAAGCATAACACACCGCAACAACAAGGTCGTGTGGCGCCGCACTGCGTAAATATGTGTTGTAACTCAGGTATGGCCGTGATGTGAAGCCAGACTTAGTGGGAATGTGTCACATCCAACACGATGTGCGCAGGAAATCAAGTCATGCAAGAGTGAATGACAGACGAGGCATCTCAACCTTTAGTTTATTACTTCATTGTTCTTTTTTGTGACAAACGTAGCTGCTTGCCTGCACTGTTCACGTGATGGTGATTGATGTGAACACCTCCACACATCACGGACGTTCACTTTTCATGCACGTAGAAAAAATTATAATCAATGAACAGTGATTACCATCGAATTCCACAAGAAGTGTCAAGAGAGGAATGTAAAATCATCTCTGGAACTACACTACCCAATACTGTTTTTTCCATCCTCAAATGTTTTAGGTTAGATAACTGAGCTGACTTTTATAGACTACGTAATTTTCAAGCCTTTTGCAGCTCATGTTTGGCCTACTTTGCTATTGAAGGGATTACATGGATTGACTGGATGACTGATTGGCAGTAATAAGAATGTAGTGCTGGCTTTATTATTATATTGCACACACACACACACACACGAGAGTGACGAGAGTACTGTACAGTCTAGCCTGTGTCAAACTTTTCAGCGTCTCATTTCGATCACTCCTGACAGGCTGTGAAGAAAGCTATTGTCATTTTCAAAACTTTCATGATTATAACGATAGTATAAAAAGGATTCTGTATCACTAGTAAATTAGAAAAACAAAAAACAAAGGAAACCTGAGTAAAAACTTCTAAGATCTTGGAAAACCGTCCCTGTGAGAGTCTAGGGAGTATCAAAACACAGATCTCTGCCTTAGTCCATCCATTGACATTCCACTTCCTTCCTGTTGTGTCATAAAGCATCTAACATGTATGAGGTTAGAGTGCAGTACAAACTCAACTCCTAGTCTTTCGTATTGGTATGGTTTTTCTTGTAGCTTGATAGAAGGAACTGATGCAAGTTTAGGATTGGAAACAAAGAATGATCGAGCAATCCAAACATTACATAGTGCTAGTAGTTACATTTTTGCCCTGTGGAGTCGCCTTGGATTACTCTTGTACTGTCATACTTCCATTTGCATCCAATTGGTTTAGCTTAAGTCTCTACACGTAAAACCATCGCTGCTTTTCATCCATAGCATGTATTTAGAGGCCTTTTAAACTGTCATAAGAATCACTGTATTTCCAGAGGCGAGAGTCAACCTACATATTTTCTCCAAAGAGCCGAGGTGCTTTTCTAACATTATTAAGAAAAGAAGCGAGCCAAATACAGTGCAGAGAGAGAGAGAGAGAGAGAGAGAGAGAGAGAGAGGGGGGGGGGGGGGGGAAAAGGAAAACGGAGGATATTGCAAGGGAAGATAACCATTTACACTATAGCCAATTAAAAGTAGCGATATAAGACACTGCAACGTTTCATAATTTGGTCCCAATGATGCGGTACAGATTACATAAAAAAAATACCAATCAGGCTCGTTGCGTAACTTCTGTATCACATTTTATCACCTCCTAATCACCAAGCAACGCCTCGCTCTCCCCACTGATACACTATAGTGTTGATGTAATACGTAGATACGCGTCAAGTGAGTACCCACCTAGCGTGTACTTCCTGTTACACCAAAGCAGGTTATAATTTGAAAATGCTTCGAAGTAGAATAAAAGAGCAAAATACTTGATTCACAGACACGAGGGATTCCACCAGTACTGTCGTAAGAACTAATGCAATGAAAAAAAGTGAGTAATATAGACAGACACTCTTGTTGTGATGCCTCCTTGGATTTACACTACTTTCTTCCCCAATCGTATCTCTAGGATGACGCAATGAAAAATGGATGTTGAGAGTACGACAGTAAAGCTCATGGGGGAAAGTAGGGAGAAGTAAAGCCGTCCCTTTCATTTCCACAACCCATAATCTTCCCATCCCCCTTACAAAGTTCGCAATCTTACCTGTTCACCCATCCATGTGTGTGTGTGTGTGTGTGTGTGTGTGTGTGTGTGTGTGTGTGTGTCTGTGTGTGTGTGTTGAAGATAGCAAGGGTCGGGCAGTGCGTCATAACTTTTCCTCTTATATTTCAGAGCATACAGCACGTAGAAAAGAGCTGAGAAATAGGAGGAAGAGTAACTTAACTCCGCCCAGTCTCTCTCTCTCTCTCTCTCTCTCTCTCTCTCTCTCTCTCTCTCTCTCTCTCTCTCTCTCTCTCTCTCTCTCTCTCTCTCTCGTCGCTGCCTCTGGTAAGGTAGTAAAGACGTTACGAGGATCCCCATAACAGCTTGTACATGCAGATGATTTCCATTACGATACAAACATTAATAGCAGATGATTGTACAGCCACGTGGTTATAGGCGAAGTAAATTTCCTCGACGTGTTATCTGATCTCAGGAATGGTGAAGTGTGCGTGGGGGGATTAGAGGTGAGTGGGTGGGTGGGCAGGTGGGTGGGGAGGTGAGTGGGTGGATGGGTGTTTGGATAGATGGATGGGTGGTTTTTTTTTTTTGTGTGTGTGTGTTAATAATGTTCATGGTGATAGTACCACCAGCAAGCAATAATAATAACTTATCTATATGCCAAGAGGAAACACAGAGATGAGACACACGCATGCACACACACATTCTCACTTGCACACAAATATAAAGGATAACACCTTCAAAAGAGTCAACATTTCATTTTAGAGAACCTGTTGCGTTTCCGCTGTGCCGGCTGTACCAAGGTCTCGGGCTTACCTTGAACCGGGCATGCCTGGCGGGTGGTGGCGATGGAATGTACAAGGGAAGACCGCGGCAGAGAGAAGATAGAGACCGGCCAGCACAAGGTCAGTTGATTATACTCCTAATAGACCGTGGCTGGTTGGGAAGGTAAATGAAGAATCCTAACCATTTAAATGCTTACGACGATACAAAACCTGCCACTTTGCTGGAAAGGTATAGACGGTTTTAATGAACTGGAGAATACTGCTACCTGCACTGAAAGGCTTATTATAATAGATCACTGTTCTTATTGATAGTAATGTCTTTCTATCAAAGGATTAACTAAGAAGCCCAGAGAAGTACGAGTGTGTCCTTCTGAATATGAAACTGAGATAATCGTGCATCTAAAGCCAAATGAGATGCTAACAAACAGGCGAAGCTCCCCCCCTTGATACCTCTCTATAAAGCGATGTAAACACCAGCAGGGGACTTCAAAACAAGGATGACATACGCTCCTTGATTCAAAATGTAGCTGCGAGACAGTCAAGGTCGGCTGAGTTCCTCTCGGGCCCTGGTGACTGCTATGGTCTGATTGGGAAGGTGTGTCGTGTCGTGTCGTGCGATGAGTGATGGATCCTCGGCCACCCGCTCCCGTGGTTTAACACTGTGGGTAAGTTTCTCAGCGCTTCAAACTCCGAGTCAGTGGGAACTTTCAATATATTCTGAGTACCTTATTGAGTTTCACGTAAAAATATATTGAACATTGTAAGGGGCACGAATGTATTGAAGCTCTGTTATAAGACGGTAACTCTTTTTTGCGAGATGAGAAAACTGCTAGATTAAAATGCCTTCAAATACATACGTAGCTGTGAACGCACATACTTACAATCACCTGATCTAAACCCATACATGGACGAAAATAATAAAGCGGTGGTGAGGCAAGTTATTACCGAATACAACGTAGGAAGAAGTACACTTTTGTCAGGAAGATCTAATGGCTATGAGTATATTGAGAGAGAGAGAGAGAGAGAGAGAGAGAGAGAGAGAGAGAGAGAGAGAGAGAGAGAGAGAGAGAGAGAGAGAGAGAGAGAGAGATTTTACACCTGTGCTGGTTCAGATCTCCGTCATAACCTAGCTCCTTCCACCTTCACATGCAGCAACACTACGTCATAACTCTAACTTAGCGTTTGTGGTGCCTTGACTCGCCTAGTATTCATATTAACTATAAGTCCGTGGGCCATCAGTAAGATACAGGCATTATCTTATCAGCATAGCATAAATACTTAACATAGATTCAGATAATAAGATTCTTTAGTCCTCAACACTATTACAGGATCGTCACTATCGGGAGAACCAGTGAGATATAAACGCAGAACAAATAAAGAGGAATTCCAAGGCAATACCATCCTACAAAAAAAAGTTATGTTCATTGATAAAAAAGATAACATGAAGCATTCGAACTTGACCTCTTTAAATATTTAGGTTATCAGTAAACATGATGACTGATATTCAAGATTGGTAAACACACAAGTCGGGTGTTGGTTAGGTAACTTAAGGGAGCCAGTGGTTAGGAAATGGTTAAGTGATCATGTTAAGCTTGAAGTAATGCTGCTATTCCTTCATTTATTTGTTTATGAGAGAGATAGACCATTTCCAGATGCATTTAGATCTTTTGTTCTTGATCGGCTTTAGGTTTTGTTTTGTTTTCGGCTGGTGGTGGTGGTGGTGGTGGTAGTGGTGGTGGTGGTGGTGGTGGTGGTGGTGTGTGTGTGTGTGTGTGTGTGTGTGTGTGTGTGTGTGTGTGCTTCTTTACGATTTTTCTTCTTTTGACTTATCGACAACCATTATTCTTTTTCTTTGCCAGTAGAGAATGATTAAACTCTAGTTATGTTGTATGTATTTCTATATTTATCATTCAAACTTTTATTCTCTCTCTCTCTCTCTCTCGCTGTTTCGACCCCACTCTCTCTCTCTCTCTCTCTCTCTCTCTCTCTCTCTCTCTCTCTCTCTCTCTCTCTCTCTCTCTCTCTCTCTCTCTCTCTCTCTCTCTCTCTCTCACACACACACACACACACACACACACACGTGTGCCCCTCGAGTCACACACAGGGAGGAACAGGGCAATGCAAACACCGTCGCATTGCCTTTATTTACTGGTGAACACTTACTGATCGTCCTCTGCAAGTCTTCATCTTGAATTCCATCCTTGCCGTTGACCTTCAAGGATCCTGTTCTGGCATTAAATATCAACTTACGCTCTCATGGTTACGCAATTAAGCCTTCATCATTGCTTTGTCCCCTTTTTTGTGCCTCTCAGGGTGGAAATAGCTGTGGTCAAATATATTTTCCTTTCTCCCTCTTTCAGTTTTCTTTCTTTTCTTTTTTTTTTCTTTCACTTGATTTGATGTAGTCTCTCCTTTTTCATCTTCACATACATTTTCATTGGAGAATTTCTGTTGCAGGTGTCATCAGACTCGATGACCTCTACTCTTCCATTCAAACGCGGAGTTTCGCTGCCTGGTATTTAAGGTTTACAACTAACCTTTACATATCACAAACTTTCCCATCACATACACTACCCTTTTGCACTGCCCTTGTCACACTTGCTAATACTGCTTCCTCTTCATTCACACTTTCAACAAAATGCTTCTCTGTATTTTAATTTCAACGCATACGTATTCGTAAAAATTTCAATATCTTATCATGATTGCATTGTTTCAACTGGCTGTAATGGAACATTATTGTGGATTTCCAAGGGTGATATTACGATTCTAGTGATAATCTTATGAAGCTCATCACTGGTGATAGGAAAACAAAGAAAAGCTTCCATGAGAACTTGACAAATCTTTGCTCTAGCCTCTGAAAATAGTTATAATGAAACTTTGAAGCGTTTGTAAAATCAAGCCCTACAATGAATCATTACTCTTAGATTTACTATGATACACACTGCTTCCTTACACTGCCCTTGTGATGGTGGCTTATACTTCTCCTCAGGGCGTCGATTATTGATGAGAATGTACGCTCGCCTGTGGGAGTTAGTCGCTGCGGGCCAAACAGACTTCCCCGTGAGTGAATCAGTGGGTGACGTCACGTGAGAAGCAAGTTAGTCAACCAGGATGTGCTCTCGCAGGTGTCTTCCGTATCCCGCCCACTGTATGTTGACCGGTGATTGAGCTCTATATTCTATCCCCCCCCCCCCCCCCCCTCTCTCTCTCTCTCTCTCTCTCTCTCTCTCTCTCTCTCTCTCTCTCTCTCTCTCTCTCTCTCTCTCTCGTGTGTGTATGTGTGATAGTGATAAACCGGGAGAAGGGGGCAAGGAAACGTTATACATGTGCGAATTGTGAAAAGCGAACCAAATAAAACGACACTTTCAAACGCCACAGCAGTCAGTGGACGGTTAATTGAACACCCGCCCGTTATCGCACACCGCCGAGCTGATAGGAATCTTACTTACACCTGACCATACCGGGAGGGAGGGACAGGTGGTGGTGTGATGGTGAGGTGGCAAGGAGAAGGAAAGTGCAGAGCTGAGACCATCACTAATCAGAATACCCAGCGTTGCCTTACTTGTCTGACAGCGAAGCACCACCAAGAATCACTAACGAATGAATAACGTCAAGGCTTATGTGTCTCTCTGTGTGTGTGTGTGTGTGTGTGTGTGTGTGTGTGTGTGTGTGGTGGCACTTTAAGCTATGCAGCCACTCATCGCTCCGAGGGTGTTGGAAGGAGAGAGGAGATTAAGTTGCTGCAACGCATGACGCACCGCCGTAGTGTAGAGGCTGCTGAATAACATATGAACGTGTCCAGGCATAAAGGTTCCCTTTCTCCTGTAGCTTAGTCATAGGTTTCCGCTTCTACCTAACGATCAATAAACGGAACCCCTTCATGTTTTTTTTCTTTCTTTTCCTGTAGACACTCACTGACTGCACTACTGTTATTGTATGATAGATAAATCATCCAAACTTTCTTATCTACGTAACAGTCAGTAAATATAACTCTTTATAAATCTCTTTCCTTCAACGTCTCTCAGTTGAAGACTAGGTGTCTGTTACCGTATGATAAAAATAAGGTATAACAAATAAACAGGTAAAGTGATACAGCTTCCACTTATTTGTTTCATTGCTGACTTCTCTGCGTTCATTGGCCTTGTGTCTGTTGCGTCTCCTTTTTGTCTAAATTGATGCATACAACATATGTATACTGTAGCTGCAAGGCGACGCTGCAGTCATTTATGGTAATGGGTACTTGAATAAGTTAGTGAGCTCTTCCGCAACACAGTGACTCGCCATGAAGGGAAGGAAAGGCAGCAAGACTGACGTATTTCCTTGCTTCAGTATGTGTGTGTTTTGGGCAATGTTTTTTGTAATGCTTTCATATCCAATAAACATGAATATTTCATTACCATTGTTCCGAGCTAGAGCGAAAATAAATAAACAACGACTGCTGCCTGTATCCAGGCCTCTGCCAGATGCAGCTGAGTGGTGAGGGAGCACAGACAAAGCCAGAAGAAAGACCTGAGGTGATATCATGAACACTGTCACAAGATAGCTTAAGTATTATTAAACGCCTTGGACCCTCATTAAAAACAATCATAAAAACTCATAAGAATGTTTTTTTCAGGGTATGGGACAGAATTTTTATAAATAATAAAACTTGGATAATTATTATATCCTCGAAAATGTCTGCAATTTCACAAAAAGCATTAATTGAAATATAATCAAGACAACGAAATATTTTGGGAACGATCAGTGGTTGATGGATGGAGATTTTTACTTATTTATTCACTTATTTATTTCTTTTATTTATTTATTTATTTTATTTATTTATTTATTTTATTTTATTTTATTTTTTTGCTTCGATCTCAAACAGAATTTTCGTGCTTGCTTAAAAGCCGACGTTACTAAACAATCTTGAAGAACTTTGCCTGAGTTTGTTGTACTTTTTCTGATATTCATGGAATTAATTGTTTATTACAAATTGCGAGTCAGTGATGTGGGAATGTTGCAATTCTCTCTTGTGGATGTTGATGAGAGGGAATTTTGCCATCACTTTTGGTCACCACTCGGGCTGGACTTTGATTTCTTAATCACACCAAGACCTCTGAAAGATACAATTAACAAATGCTCTCAGGTATAACAGGTAAAATAAATCAATGAATAAAGAGAAACTGAATCTGACTAATCATCAGGAGAGGAGACCATCATCATCATTACCGTCATTAACATCACAATTATCATCATCAATATTTTCATAGGCTTCATTGATTCTGCTGCAGGACAAAGGACCGCGTCATCTCTCTCCATTTATCTCTGTCAAATAGGAATGTCTGCCTTGCCTTCTTTTATCATCATACATTGCCAATGTTACTCGAATTTTCAGCAAATCAACAATTCATACTAAAATAATTTGCTTATCGTCCCAAAGGGATTTTTATGTCTTAATAGTCTTTATTTCACTGGAATAGATCTACTTGTATATCATGGTGATTCTGATATATATATATATATATATATATATATATATATATCTATAGATATATATATATATATATATATATATATATATATATATATATATATATATATATATATATATATATATATATATATATATATATATATTCTCTCTGACGTTTTCTTATCCTGTAAATATGCATATTTCATCATCATTGTTCCGAGCCAGAGAAAATTCATAAACAACTACGACTACATGTTTCATGACCTCTTTGCCAGATGCAGCTTCTGTTTAAGGAGGGACGTAAAAAGTGCAGTATAATACAAGTTAATTGGACACAAGTTAGACCTTCCCTTATGTGAGGTGAAAGGGAACGTCCTTCTGGCCACGGCCACTGTGATGCTTGGGCAGAATACGTAAAGTAAAGTGGCAAACATAGGCATGCACGTATCAGAACTGTGTCCCCACTCTCTCTCTCTCTCTCTCTCTCTCTCTCTCTCTCTCTCTCTCTCTCTCTCTCGTTAAGAGAGACAATTCAGGGTTTTTTTTCACAAAAATATAGTTACTTCATTGATATTAACCGCCAGTATGCTAACCTTCACTAGTATTTCAATGTGCATTACCCATTATTAGATCTTCCTGTGATTTACATGTAATAGAAAGAAAACGTGAAACTTGAAAACGATGTAAACAAATCTTTTAAAATAGCTGAACGTTGTCTTTTCTATTGGACAGGAATCTCTCTCTCTCTCTCTCTCTCTCTCTCTCTCTCTCTCTCTCTCTCTCTCTCT
>CM035181.1:33936781-33938305 GCA_020233015.1 Callinectes sapidus | reverse complement strand
AAACAGCTCAAATAACACAGAGCTCATCACTTCACCGCCTCGATCAATGGAATTTTGGGGATTTTTGGCAGCATATGTTGGCGAGGGACACACACACACACACAGGGAGGGGAAATAATGACTGATGAATGGAGGGAGAGAGGGAAATAGTAGGAGGAACAGGAGGAGGAGGAGGAGGCGGAGTGACGGGTTTGCATTGGGAAAGAAAGAGGTAGGGTGAGGAGCAGGGAAACAGAGAGAGAGGGGAGAGAGGGGAGAGGGAGAGGGAGAGGGGGGAAAAGAGAGAGAGAGAGGTTACGTAGGGCAGGGATCATAAAATTATTTGGGTGAGTGACTTCAGGGTACGTTCAGAAAAACCAGCTGGAGTAAATAAGAGAGAGAGAGAGAGAGAGAGAGAGAGAGAGAGAGAGAGAGAGAGAGAGAGAGAGAGAGAGAGAGAGAGAGAGACGAGAGAGAGAGAGAGAGAGAGAGAGAGAGAGAGAGAGAGAGAGAGAGAGAGAGAGAGAATACTCATTGTGCTTTTTTATAATAGGCATTTAATTGAAGTATAAACAACAACACAGAAAAAAAAGCCAGTAAAGAAAACGGGAGCAGGGACTATTGTATTTCTTCCTTTCTTTCCCTCTCTCTTTTTGTCCCGAGGGTAATTTAGTGATTATAATTATCAAGCTATTGTAATGGCTATGGTAAACTACTCTAATTGCTATAATGACCGACCCTTACCATTAGATCACTATAATTATTCGTCTTTTCTCGAGATAGTTAAGTGACTCCTAAAAAAATATTGTGCGATGACAGAAAACGTGAAGGAAAACGAGTTGTATGATATTTTGTTCTATTTACCACAAGGAAAGTCAAGGCAGTCGATATATAAAGATTAGTAGAATACATTGAAAATATCGATAAACTTAGACATGCCTTATTATTACCCATTATTCTTTTTTATTCAACTTTTTAGTCAAGAGAGGTAACATCAAAGAAAACAGTTTAAATAATAAGGGGAACTAAAGTGTACTTAAAACAACGCGGTACTTTACTGTAGAGAGATTAAGGAGAGCAGAAGCAGAGTACATAAGTGGCTGTGAGTGTTTGTGTTAGAACGATGGGGAGGAAAAAGGTAGAGATGAAAGAGAAGGGAGAGAGAAGTGAATGTACGAAAGGAAGTGGAACAGTACGTAGCAAGAAAAGATACTGATACGTGCTGGGTTTATACGTGTTTGTGAGTGTTTGTATTCTAACGAGGAGGAGGAGGAGAGAAGGAAAGAAAACCATGTAGGAAAAAGGAAATGGAGGAATACGTAGCGAAATGAGATACCAATGTACACTGAGTTTATACGTGTCTTAAATGAAGTAAAAGGGGAGAAGGAAGGAAAACCGCGTGCGATAAAGACAAAAAGTAGGAAAACAATGAAGAACACGTAGTAAAAACATACATATACTTCTTTGTTGAAACCACATATTCTGCAGATACAATACTTTGCGTGGGGGAACAGGACACAATAGATGGAGGAAGTAGTAAGAGGG
>CM035181.1:33926781-33931781 GCA_020233015.1 Callinectes sapidus | reverse complement strand
TTGCAGCTAGCCTCAATTTCTGAAGTTCTAATACTGGATGTCATCTTCATATTCATTCCCCTTATTATTTGTCGGTTTTATACAGCTTCAGAAACTCATTGGGGAATAAAAGTAGTCAAGACTGGCAATGAATCTTCTGTTCTCCATAAACCCTTCCTAATATCAATAAAAACGTCTAATCACACTAAAAACTCGTGGTAAAAATGCGCCCCAGTTCTTGGAGGGTATAAGACAGCAACCTGGAAAAATAAGGGAAAAAAGTTAGTATTTGTGCATTTATTAAACATTACGATCTTCTAATGAGAGGAGTGTGCTTGACTGGTGTAGAGAATTAACCTTGAACGAAATGGAAAAAGAACGATGACTTGAATTTAAAATAGCTTGGGAAAAAAAAAAATTGAAAAAAAAACCGTATGATAAGTATATTGTGTTGATTATCTGCGTAATTATGTCAATGAGTGCATGACGAGAGAGAGAGAGAGATAAGCGGCCTTGATTAGAATAAGTTAGAGAGGGTATTGAGTATAGAGTATTGAGAGAGTATTGAGTAGAAAGAAAGAAAAAAAAGTAAAAGAACTACAATCTATCTTAGTTTTTAGTGACCTGTATTAAGTGGGGCTTTCTTTTCCATGTTTTATTTTGCTTCTGGCCTAACTAGCGTCCTTCTTACATAAAAAAAAGGAAAGTTTAAGATATTCACAAACTCATGTACTTTATAACCGCTTGTAGAGGAAGATGGAAGGGGAGTAGATGGGGTTAGGTTAATGGGGTAAAAATCTTGCAGTTTCGTACAACATTCCCATTTCTTTCCCGTTTTATTATCTCTTCCTTCCATCTTTTTTGTTTCCTTTTTTTTTCCGTCTCCATTCTTAACTGTTTTCTCCCTTTTTTTCCCCCTCTTCGCTTTCCTTTCATTGTTTTAACTCTATCAGATAAGTTAAGATTAGAGAAACGGTCTTTTGTAGGGAAACATTAACTAAGGTATGGGAATATTTGTTTATTATATTGACTAAAACTAGGTTCCCTTTTTTTTTTCTCTCTTAGCCAACCGAGAGAGAGAGAGAGAGAGGGAGGGGGGGGATGAAGAAAAGACATGCGCAAGACAGTGATGGGGGGGAAAAAAGTATATGTATGACCATGGCTTAGGGAACGGTTCGATGACCATGAAGGAAAACCAGCCGTGAAATGGCCATGAGCCCGAACGAGAAAGAGAGACTGGAAAGAAAGGGGGAAAAAATAATAATGAACGAGAAAGAAAACTGGAAAGAAAGGGGGAAAAATAATAATGAACGAGAAAGAGAGACTGGAAAGAAAGGGGGAAAAATAATAATGAACGAGAAAGAGAGACTGGAAAGAAAGGGGGGAAAATAATAATGAACGAGGAAGAAAAACTGGAAAGAAAGGGGAAAAATAATAATGAACGAGGAAGAAAGACTGGAAAGAAAGGGGGAAAAATAATAATGAACGAGGAAGAGAGACTGGAAAGAAATGGGGGTGGAAAAATAATAATGAAACCAGAAACGTTTAGATTAGTTTACGTGTGGGGTTGGTTACCTGTATAGTTATTATGGTTTGGTTAGGTTAGGTAAGATTAAGTTAGATTAGATTCCGTTGGGTTAGTAAGGTAACGTGATAAAAGTAAGATGGGGTTAGGTGAGGTGAGGTGAGGTTAGATTCAGTTTAGTTTGCTTAGGTTAGGTTAGGTTAGACTCAGTGTTAGTTAAATTCACGTTAAGGTTGAATTAAGTTTGGTTTGGTTTGGTTAAGTATTATTATGTCAGGTTAAGTTTGGATAGGTTAGTCTGTGTTAGCTTAGGTTAGGTTCAGTTTGGTTACGTTAAGATTATGTTAGGTTTGGTTACATTACTTTTGTTAGCTTAGGTTAGGTTCAGTTAGGTTAGGTTAGGTTAAGTAAGATTATGTTAGGTTACGCTACATTACTTTTCCCTGTGCGTGTGTTTTGTTGTTATTTTATTCCCTGCACTTTTATTTATGTTAGGTTTAGTTACCACAGATTACGTTAGATTGCTTAGCTTGGGTTAGATTAAATTAAACCAAACTCTAGAAGTGATGTAAATTGAATCGTGAAGGTGGTGGTGGTGGTGGTGGTGGTGGTGGTGGTAGTAGTACTGGTGGTCAGAGGTGTGGTAATAATGGTGGGAAATTTGTTCACGTGGCCAAGAATAATTAGGGAAAAAAATATGTGTAATATGCCCGTGAGAATATTACATGACGTGCCTCTGAGTGGTCAAGGCTGAGAGTGAGAATGACAAGTAGAAAAACAAAGAAAAAACAAAGTGATAATGAGAAAGAGATGGAGATTGTACAAAGATAAGATTGATTAATGTTCACCTCTCATCTCCTTATTAGATCACCGAGGCGCCTCTCACTTGTCATAACTGCTGTACTGTTTCCCATTATTACACTCCTGAGGCCGCGGGAGTGAGGTGAAGGACGGGTTTGATTGGGTGAGAGGGAGCGGTGAGTGAGCGGGCGTGACAGTAGTGGTGGTGATTGTGGTGGTGGTTGTGGTGGTGCATTGTGCTTTACTGGTAGCCGTGTTTGCTGTTTGGCTGTTTGGGTGTGAGTGTAGATCGTGTTGCAGTGTGATTGACCGCTTTCTTTGTGCGTGTGTGTGTGTGTGCGTGTGTGTGTGTGTGTGGGTGTGTTTTGGGGGGGTTGTGTAAGATAGGGAAATTGGCCAAGGGCAATAAAAAAACAATGATAATATAAAACATACTAATTTTCCAGACCCCTTAAAGTGTGTGTTTGTTTGTTTGTTTCCATGTGTGTGTGTGTGTGTGTGTGTGTGTGTGTGTGTGTGTGTGTGTGTGTGTGTGTTTGTGGTAAAAGAATAATTAACCATGCATAAGTACTCTGTCACCTGTGTGTGTGTGTGTGTGTGTGTGTGTGTGTGTGTGTGTGTGTGTGCGGACCCGCCACCCAGATGGAAGCTGTCTAGGTCACTGTTTCACCTACATTGTATGCACACACACACACACACACACACACACAGCTGTTTGGCGGACCACTAAAGCGAGACATAATGTAATTGTTATCATTACTCATGCCACTCCCTTGATAAGATTGTGTTGAATGAGGGCGAGAGAAGAAGAAGAGGAAGAGGAGGAGGAGGAGGAGGAGGAGGAAGAGAAAAGCAAGCAAACACATGAATGAACGGAATGATAGTTAAAGAATAATGTACGTAACACTTCTTAGACCACCATTGTGTGTGTGTGTGTGTGTGTGTGTGTGTGTGTGTGTGTGTGTGTGTGTGTGTGTGTGTGTGTGTGAAATTACCGAGGCCCCTGTTCTTGTTATTGTATCGGTGGTGGTGGTGGTGGTGGTGGTGGTGGAGGGGGGTTTGGGGGGGAGTGCAGGTGTTGAAGTGAGGGTTGGAATACGCTTCGGCTATCTATATGTGTGTGTGTGTGTGTGTGTGTGTGTGTGTGTGTGTGTGTGTGTGTGTGTGTGACTCACCTTCGTCCTATTTCCACATTTTGTTATTCTTTCTTTCATATTTTTTTATCTTTTAGTATTTTATCATTTTTATTTTATTTAGATGTATTTTTTTCTCTCTTTCTTTCTTTTCTTTCCTTCCTTCATTCCTCCTTTCTTTCTTTTCCTTACTTCATTCCTTCCTTTGTTCATTCCGATTTGTTTCTGTTTCTTTTGATTATTCTTAAGTTGTTTTTTTCATATCTGCTGTTATTGTTATTATTATTATTATTATTATTATTATTATTATTATTATTATTATTATTGTCATCATCATTATTATCATCATCATCGTCACCATAACTGCTACTGCTATCATATTCCTCCTCCTCCTCCTCCTCCTCCTCCTCCTCCTCCTCCCCCTCCGTTATCCTCTCCCACTGGTAAGGTAGAATCATTATCTAAACAGTCTTGTAAGGACCTCAGGGTTTGTGTGTGTTTGGACTTCCTTTGTATTCCCTTGTGTTCCTCCTCCTCCTCCTCTGCTGGGGGTGGGGTGGCTGCAATGTACTGGCGTTGCATAATAATAATGAAAAAAAAACTTAGGAATTCACCTTGAGACGGGAAGTATGCTGTGAAAGGAGAGAGAGAGAGAGAGAGAGAGAGAGAGAGAGAGAGAGAGAGAGAGAGAGAGAGAGAGAGAGAGAGAGAGAGCATAACACACACTGAATAAAATCCCATTCTTATTCCTTTATCTTCCTTTCTAGCTATTCTTTCCCATTTCTCCTCCCTTCCTCTCTCCCCTTCCCTTCCCTTTCCCTTCTATCTCCCTTATTCTCTCACTGTGTCCCCTCTCTCTCTCTCCCTACACCTTAAAATTCTCCCATCCCCTTCACCTCTCCCTCTTTTCTCCCCTCTTCGACCTATTCCCCTCACTCTATCTACCCTTTTCGTTCCCCACAGCATGGATTCCTTTCCCCTCCCAGACACAACCACTCCCTTCCAAATTCATGGCTTCCCCCCCCACCCCCCCTCTCTCTCTCTCTCTCCCTCTTTCTCCCTTTTTCCCTCCAGCACACCACCTTTCCCTACTACAGCCAAATTCCTCTTTCCTCCCATTCATCTTCCATCCTATCCCTTCCTCTCTCTTCTTCTTCTTCCTTCTCCTCTTCCTCTTCCTCTTCCTCTTCCTCCTCTTCGCGCCAGGGCATGTATCCAATTTCCTGGAAACTCACGTCTGGTCATCGCTAAAAGAGATTATGACTCGGAGATGCATAAAATTTCCCCCTTTTCTCCTCACGCCTCCATCTCTTCTTCTTCTTCTTCTTCCTCCTCCTCCTCCTCTTCTTCTTCCTCCTCCTCCTCTTTGTGTCGATACGCGTTGTTATTCTTTGCGGTGGTTTTGCATTATTTTTTTCAGGGTAAATGTGTTTTTTTCCCCTTTTTTTCCCTTCTTTGGCTTGTAATGAGATGAGGAAAGTGTTTTGGCTGGAGGATTCAGTGGTGTGTGTGTGTGTGTGTGTGTGTGTGTGTGTGTGTGTGTGTGTGTGTGTGTGTGTGTG
>CM035181.1:33828474-33885939 GCA_020233015.1 Callinectes sapidus | reverse complement strand
TGGCTCATGATGACAAAGGATTACAGAGATGCTGCTGCTGCTGTTGCGTCCTGTCGGTTGATGGCGAGGTGAGGGCGTGGCGGGGTGGTGGGCGGCTTGTGGGGTGGGTGAGTGGGCGGGGAGAGAGGAAATAGTAGTCGTTGATTGTGGACGGGAGGGAGGAAGGGGTGGTGATGAGGGGCGCCGGTGTTGAGGGGAGGGGAAATGTGCGGAATTCCTCCTTTCTGGCGCCTATCCTTCAGACCCGCGCGTGTGTGTGTGTGTGTGTGTGTGTGTGGAAGGATGTGCTGGAGGTGGAGGAGCGTGGTAGGATGAGAAGTAAGAATGATCAGATGTGGTAGAGATGGAGCAGCAGGAGGAGGAGGTGGTGGTGGTGGTGGAGGAGGAGGAAAAGGAAGAAGAGAATTTAGTGAAGGAAGTTGAGAAGGTGGAGATGATGGTGAAGAACTGTGGAGGTGGATCGAGCTGTGGAGAGAGAGAGAAAGAGAGAGAGAGAGAGGGGGGGGTAGTGAGTCTATCTGCCGTGTGAAAGCGCCACTGTAACGACCGTTTATAAACTGTTTTTGTCTTAATTCTTTTTCCCTTAACCTTTAAAGTGTCTTTTTTCCCCTTCCTTTTTTTTTTCCTTTTAAATCACTCCCACCGAAACTCCCTCAATTCACCTTAAACGTTGCAAAAAGCGAAAAATCAGCGAACAAGTGATGAGAGAGAGAGAGAGAGAGAGAGAGAGAGAGAGAGAGAGAGAGAGAGAGAGAGAGAGAGAGAGAGAGAGAGAGAGAGAGAGAATTGATGACTCGAGAAGAAAAAGGTATTTGCCAAGGTTGGGATAGAACTGTTGTTGTAGCGGTGAGTGTGTTGTGGAGGCTGGCCTGAGCTGAGCGGGGCAGGCTGAGGTCGTGGTGGTGGTGGTGGTTGGGTCGTCCAGAAGCTTAATGTTGAGGCATTGGAAGAGAGAGAGAGAGAGAGAGAGAGAGAGAGAGACGAAGGATGAGCTTGCACGAGTCTTTGTTTTCATTAGTGATTTTCCTCGCGAGCAATGGGTAGTTATATTTAGGAGGCGTTGGTACAGAGGGTTGGAATACACTATTGGTTCAGGATGGGGTCGGTGGATAGTGTTGGATGCGACTTAAAAGGCCTCTTCAGTTGTGCAACGGCCGCAAAAGGCATTGTAGAGGGCGTGTAAGTGTTCACAATGTCGCCGCATTCCTCCTTGTCCAGGGCCGAGTGTGACGTCACATCCGTCAGGAGTCCGCAGTGCTCATTGCAAACACTCGCACCTTCCTTACACCTATTCCATGCTGTCCCTCTCTCACTTGTGCCCTCTCTGTTTTTCCTACACGAGTGTTGTTTTGTATCCCAGGTTGGGCAATTGTTTGGCCCCGCCCAGCGCCACTCCGCCCCATGTCTCCCTCTTCAACCCTCCAACCCTCCAACGCACTCACAACCATCCATTTTTTGCACGAGCACCAAAGGATCCCCTCGACTGGTATTCAGGGTTGACTCAAGGCCGGCTAGGACGGAACTGCCGCGATAACTCATTACCGCACCGATACGCATTCTTCAGTAACATCAGACCACCACCTCCGCCACTTCCCCAACCACCACCACCACTAACAACAACAATAACAGCATCCGCGCGAGACCACACACTGCACCGTAACAACAATGCTGCCACTTTCTCATGTAGCAATCTGTTCAGAGTCCTGTGCGGAAGGTTGCTCACGCCACCCGCGTCCTTGACAGGTGCATGCGTGCCGAGGAGTGTAATGTGACCGCGCTATCACGGCCTCGGGATAAATGCATCCATGATCCCGACCCATAATTGAATCATAATACCTCTAACAGGTGACAGGTGGAGGGATGAGATGAGCGAAACGAACAATAATAAAACGACCAATTAAAGTGAACACTTCAAGAAGTGAGAGCTCACCTCAGGAGAAGCGAGGTGCGGGCGGAAACACTTAAATGTGGACCAGTTAATCGTGTGTGTGTGCGCTGTGTTGTGCCGCGGGCGAGTGAGGGAGAGAGAAGGTGTTGTCACGAGAACGAGTCTGTCAGTGGTGTGGACTTTCGCTGCCTGAAGTGAAACCCAGAGGCGGGCGAGCGGGGAGAGCAGCAGGCAGAGGCCGCCGCCCCAGCTCGCCTCGACCACCATGCGCATGAGGAGTCGGAGTGTGGCTGCCGCACCTCCCTCCCACGCGGTGACCGTCGGCGGCAGTGGCGCCTCCCGCAGCCTCCTTAACCTTCCCGGTGAGCTCAAGGTTCACTACTCGGAGGTGGTCAACGTGGCTGAGAAGCTCACCCGCCTGTTCTCCCGCTCACACTCCTACAACGTACACAAACACCATAAGACGCTTGATCGCACCTACAACAAGAAGGTAAGACGGCACTGCTGGAGCCGAGTCTGTACGCTGACACATAACAATGCTAATGCGTACTCCCAACATTCCGTCATGGTAGATTGTTAGTTGGTGATAGCATTCCTTCCCGTCCGCTTCCTATCGCTCACCAAATTGACGGACACGCCCTAGTGAAGGAATGCTGTGGAAAATCGCCGACTCAGAGTCCAGTTTTGTTGAGGTGAGACAATTCTTCGTCACGGTGTGTTAATGCCGCGGCGCACTGTTCCTGACGCAGGATGATGCCAACGCTTCAACGATCATTGGGGACTTCATTCCCAAGCCTTTTGTGACTGCGGCGTAATGATGCGTTGGAAGATAATGTTTCATCAAAAGTGTCTACATAATTTTTGTACTGCTTGACAAGGATTCTGCCCATGGAAACTTGCTTAATTACATACTTGCTGCATGTATGTATTGAGTGATTCATTTTGAGATTATCATGTTTATTAATGGCCTTGTCATCATGATCAACTATATATATATATATATATATATATATATATATATATATATATATATATATATATATATATATATATATATATATATATATATATATATACATACATACATACATAAATACATACATGGATGTAGAAAAATTATTATTTCAAGGAAGAATGAACTCTATGGTAATCTTAAAAGTTGTTCTCAGGCTTCATTGATTTTTTTTATTTCCCTCTTGGCTAAAGGTATTTTGAATTTCCAATTAAATAAGTAGGAAAAGCTTAATTAATTCATGTTAAAGAATCTTTTTCTTTAAAGAAGTATTTTATACGATGATTCTTTAATCAAGATTTGCACTCGGTGACCTCAACACAAATTTTTCACATGAAAGCTTATTGAATTTCTGGTTCACCTTTCATTATACAGAAAGAGTTACTTAATTTCTTGTGCAACACAACCCTGTTCGTTTTGTATAGATGCTAGGAGACAGATGTGAAGACCAGCTTTCATGTCTTTGTTCCCACAAGTATGCATGACCTTGACTTGGACATATTTGTTCAGAGTGGAATCCATCACCATTATCTGCTGGTTCCTTTCCCTTTGTATAATGTCAACTTCCTGTGACCCACCTCTGCCCCCTCTTGTTCCCAAATGATGAGATAAATGGGTGGTCCACACAAAGCATGCTGCTCCTGGTACTGTTTTTGTTGACAGCATGATGGAGAGTTAGTATTGATAGTGAAGTCCTGTTTTTTATGTAAAAAATATACATGTAAAGATAGTAGCTAATTTTGATAGGTAAACATAAAAGGAAAGAGAGTGATATTTTTTTACTGTGTCACACTGATAGAGGACCTTCAGATTTTGAGACTAATTAGAATATTTTGTATCCTGAAGATTTGGAATTTTGTTACTGTTGACAAAGTGTTCAATCAAGTAAAGAAAGGGATCTTGACAGGATGGCTCAATTATTTCTGCATTACTGTATTTCATGAAAGGTACATCTGCAAAAATGTTGAAGGTAGATTTACTGAATACTGTAGTTGTTTGTTATCAGGATTTGTAATTACATGACTGTGTTTATCTAGAGTGTAACCAATGTTTGCTGCTGTTACAGTCAGTCACTTCCATAGCGAGTGAATGAGTGAGGTGTGTGTGATGAGGCAGTTTGCAAGGAATATGTCAAACTACCATTTTTTATCAATCTTTTGTCCTCACATGACATGTTTAGCAAGTATTTAGCATCATCAAAAACTGTATGTAGAGAACCTGATCAATGGGCCATTGAGAAACACTAATCTAATGAAGCAGCCACATGATGGCACTGATGTTTTGAAATAGTATAGCCTCTTATTTCATGATACCCTCTATCACCATTGGTATGCATGCACAGTGTGATGATAATCAGGATAAGATAACATAGCTTGTGTTGACATAATAGACTATGCCAAGGAAGTAATAAAGCTGCACAGTTCAACAAAATTAAGGATGGTATCTCATGTTTACATACAATCTTTTCATGTATATTCCTCAGGCACTGGAACAGAGAGAGAGAGAGAGATTTAGTAGATTATTCTATTACATACCTTAGAGCTGTGACTATGGAACCTTTAGACTAAGAAAAGAGACAGTGCCCCTAATCAATTAATGAAAGTTTATTAATTGATTATTTTCAAAAAGTTATTTTGAGTGTTGCCAGGATTTAATACTGAGCTAAGATTAATATAATTTTCAATACACACATATTAAGCATCTTAGAGTTCAGTGCTGCAGTTACATCAAAATGTTGCGTGTCACTGGTGGATCATAACGTAAAGGTACCAATGATCAGGGGAGTGATGTGTACTTATCAGTGAACAGTACACAAGCCACTGTCAAGGCTCAGATAAGGAGAGCCACTGAAGGTTATAAAGACTCCAGCTGATTAGGTATGCTGTAAATGGATGGTAGGTAATGTGGTCTTAGCAGCAATATGTCAGACACAGAGAGAGAGAGAGAGAGATAGTATAGAGTTTTAAAGTGGTATTTAAATTGTTGTATGATTTAGACTTAAGTAATTTACTGATTTGTATGTACTGTACTATAGATTTGAATACTTTGTGTACACCTATTCTTTATGAATATTAAGCTGCAATACAAAATAAGGGAGATGTTTATTTTTTGTGTATTATTTAGAATTCTACTTTCCATGTGCAAGAGTGATATTTAAGAAACATTTTTTCTTACTTTATATTATTTTTAAGGTACTGCCAGTATCCCTTTCAATGTGAAATAGAAAAACTAAACAATCGTCTTTTTCCTTCCCACAGCCCTCGCACTCCTGGGTCACGGTACACAACCTTAAGCAGCTGGACGGAGGAATCTTAGACCCCGATGATCGCCTCAATGATGTAGCCGATGACCGGGAGCAGATCATTGCCCTGTATGAGGAGCAGCCACACGAGCACCAGGGCGGGGATGGCACCTCGGCCTCATCTGACTCTGAGAACCCCTCCCCTGATATCTTCCAGGTGGGAATGTGCTCCTCTTCTTGCAAGGATTGTATTGGGACTTTTTTTGTGTGTGTTATAGAGGATGGCTAAAGACTGAAAGGGGAAGGGGTGTGGGAGAGACTTTGGATTGCTGCTCTCTTAAGAATGAATAGAAAAGTGTCTTAGAACTCTTACCCTTAAATTTAAGTTAGGTGTGTGTGTATGTGAGAGAGAGAGAGAGAGTATTTAAGGTAATTTATTAAGGTAAGGTTAAAGTAAACTAAGGATAGGGAGAAAGGGGGCTTATAAATTGAAGTTAGGTGTGTGTGTGTGTGTGTGTGTGTTTAAGGTAATTTATTGAGGTAAGGTTAGAATAAACTAAGGAGAGGGAGGAAGGGAACTTATGACAAATAAACTCTTCCTTTTCCCCCATCAGGACGTGGAGCACAAATTTTCTCCGTTCACCCGCAATGACATAGAGATCACTGGAGAGGAATTGAGCGGAGCGCCTCCACCCCTTCATGTACGGCGAGGTAGTGAGCCGGCACTGAACCGTCTGTCCCCCATCCCCCCCGTGAGTGCTCCCCCGGACCCCACCAAGCGATGGTCTGCGGCACCCATCATTGAGGATCAGAACCCAGCACTCACCAGCTCAACACCCATGAAGACTATAGTGAGTGTGGCAAGATTTATGAGTCCTGTTTCTACTCTGTTGCTTTGTTTACCTATTTGGTTCAGTGGTGTAGAGTGGGAAAGGTTAGGAAAGTCAGGTTGGAGCTGGAATATGTACTGCTCTGTGTTATCTTGGAATTAGTGAGTGTGACAAGAGTGATGATTCATTTCCATCCTGTTACTCTATTTTTTTATGGCAAGGAATAGGAAAGGTGGTAAAAAAAAGTCAGACTGAAGTAGAAGTGCTACTATCTATATATTAGATTTCTGATAAAACATCTCATCAAAATGTAAAACACTTTATGGTACTTCTGACTCAGCGTGAGTTTTCCTTAGTACATTTCTTGCTTATTTATTGGTTGCCTAATCATACATCAGAGGCATAGGTTTTTAATGTGCTATGCTTTCCTCTTAGTTAAAACTACCTTTTTCATTTTTGTAAATTAGAGATCAGAGATGAGGAATGATATTTACTCTGTCCTTTTTTTTTCCAAAGGACAGAAGACTTGAAATGTCATTAGTTATTGCAGTAAAACAGTCAGTGTTACTTTTACACATATTGTTAGTGTTAGCAAGCCCCATTCACACATAAGTTATGATTGTATTAATATCAAAATTAAGATAACTTCTTTGTATAAGAGATTAAAGTTTAATGTATAGGGGGATCTGAGTCACATAGCAAGTAATAAACAATTGTTGCTATTTTAAATGCTGAGTTTTGTTGATGATTATCATTCTTTGCTTTCCTTTAAGTTTGCATTGACTCGGTTGATAATAAATACTAAAGCAGAAAAGCTCTTATTCCAAGTTTCACAAGGAGAAAAGGCAGCACCTAGGTAGTTACATTAAGAGTGTGTAAGTGCTTGTTTTGTTAAGTGCTGTATCTGAAGGCCAAACTTTTGTTGTGTTGCAGCAAGACGGTCACAGCTCCTATGAGGATGACAACGTTTTTGTGGTGGATCCGGGTGAGCGAGGGGAAGGCTCAGGGGAGGAGAAGACACCCTCCTCCTCTACTTCCTCCCACCACTCCAATGCTGCTGCCTTCAGCCGCTTCACCCGAGACAACAACAGATGTTCCGTGCAGGTGAGGAAACGGGCCAGTTATCTCATAAGGAATGTTCTCAGTTTTTGCCACTTGATTTGCTCACACTTCAAACTAGATTGAAGAACTTGATTTAATTTTTTTTTATAGATACCTGTGTATGTGATATCAACAAGCCTGTTTATACTAATTAACTAGACATATAACTGGGATAAGAGACTGAAGCTGGTCACTCAGGGAAACTGCAAGACAAGAATGCAATATTTACCTCATGTATGAAGGGGACTGAAGTACACTTTTATTCATACTCTGTTCCAGGTGTTGTCAGACAACCCCATAATGGCACGCTGGGCTGATGCAGCTGACAATGCGCTGGCAGGGAGTGAGGGGCGGAGAAGAGAACCACTGGGGGGATCATCCTCCTCTCCACTCCACTTCAGAGACTCCTCTCATGAGGACACCAACACGTAAGTCCCACCTGGTTCCATTTGAGTTCTCTCCTTTGTGGAAGGATTGACAGATCTACTTTGCCCTTTGCACTTCATCTCCTTTTATCTTAAATACTCCAATAGTATTTCATTGTACAATTTTTTCAAGATTCATTCTCGTACATTAATTGTTTATCCTATATTTGTATTAATTTATTCTCATTTAATTTCTACTACATTAATTGTTTATCCTATATTTGTATTAATTTATTCTCATTTAATTTCTACTGGAAAGCTAGAAAACAACAATCATACAATGAAAATTACATATTTACTAAATTACAATTACAATTACAATTTTGAAGGTCATTGAGCATGACAGATGGGAAGGACATGATCACTCATGCTGAAAGTTGATCCAGTATTTTGAATGTACAGTTTTCATGCTATGCGACTATCACTTACCCACTTTCCTCAAGTAATCAAACCACTACAATTTACAGCTCTTCATTATATTATACATTACACAGTTAGTTGTTTTTTTCCCTTACTGGACATCTGTAATTCTTGATATTATTTCTTTACTCACATATCTACTTTGTTCACTGGCATGTTAGTCACTGTAGTGCAGAAATAATCAGTGCATTATAAAGAGGATGATTTTTTAATGTTCTTTTCAGGATACTTGTGGTCTTGAGCAATGACCGCGGTCCACTAGGGATCCACGTGATTCCCAGTACGGACGGCCGGGGCCATGACCAGGGTCTGCTGGTGGAGGGAGTGGAGCCTGCTGGCAGGATAGCCAGGGATGGCAGGATACAGGTCCATGATAGAATAATAGAAATCAATGGAAGATCTTTGAACAATGTAACCTTTCAAAAGTAAGTTCATAAGAATTACTTTCAAATTTATAATATGCTTCTCAGTGGTGTCTCAGTGTTGTTAGTTTAGCATTGTGACACCATGACTGAAATGTGTCATTGATTCTATTTAAAACTAACTTCAACCATGAGGTATCTGTTGATGGTAACTTCTGTTATTTCTCTGTTTATGTATCAATGAACTGATTTGTTGTAGTATTTCAAGAGGAATCAAGTTTGGTATTGATTGCATTCATAACCTTGATAGATAGCTTATTCACATATTTAGAGTGTAATATTCCTTTAATCTTCTGCAGAGCGCAAGAAATTTTCAAGGATGCCATGCAGACACCTGAGCTGAGGCTGCAGGTGGTGAAGGGCCGGGGGAGCAACCACCAGCGGCAAGGCTCCTGCAATGAGCTTGTGGAGGGCGAGGAGAGGAGTAAGTATTTAGTTTTGAATTTTGCAAACCACTTACATTTCTGCTATTATTAATGAATTTCAAGGAAAGACTACATCATCATAATTTTCTTCACACCAAAGATGTATATCAGACCAGTTATGATTTTTCCTTTCTCATAAGTATACCATTCAAAAGGAAGATTGCAAGCATAAATAGGAAGTTCAAGTCAGTGCAAGGAATAGATTGTAAAAGTAGTCAAAATGTATATAACAGATTTGTAATGTCTGGTAGAGGTGAATGAATGGAGTGGTTAAGGTGGTCAAATGCACCACCTAAAATTGGCTTAGTCTTGTAGAGAGATTTGCTGAAAATAATATGATTAGTGTTGTAAATACATGTATTGGATAGTTAAATTGTGTTCTGTGAAATACTTAAATATGAGAGAAGATGATAAGATTGACTTATGCAAGGATAAGAATACATGTAAGATTATATTGTTATTCCTTTTGAGACAATTCTTGATGTCAGATATAGATAGATAAACAGATTACAGATGAGGAGCTGATATTGATGAAAAACTGTGTAACACGTTCAGTTACCGCCCGATATCACGACCCTTATCATCAAGTTAATTTAGAATAAGACTGCAATTGACTTAATTCATTTGTTTCTCCCTCCTTCAAGCAGTAGGTGGGGCCAAAGTGGCAAGTGTGACAGCCACGAGGAAGGTTGGCAGCATGTCACTCTCATCACGGACTCAAGCAGTGATCCTTCAAAGCAATACTCGTAAGCTGGGCCGGCGGGTCACGGTGAACCTCACCAAAGGACCGCATGGGCTTGGCTTTTCTATTACTACTCGGGACAACCCAGCAGGTGGCGAGGCACCAATCTATATAAAAAATATACTGCCTAAGGTATGAATGAATCTTATTTTTATTTATTTATTTATTCTCTCTCTCTCTCTCTCTCTCTCTCTCTCTCTCTCTCTCTCTCTCTCTCTCTCTCTCTCTCTCTCTCTCTCTCTCTCTCTGTCATGTGGAATTGGTGCATTGGTTTGGTTTGGTATTTTTATATTTGTTTATGTGAGGGTTATGCAATGTTATATACAGTATATGACTTCAGAAGAGAAAGACAGAGTAGGAATCTTGAAATTACTGACACTGATCTTTTACTGCTAAAAAGACATCATGATGAAAAGTGTAGTGCAATTCAGAGTTGAACCAGAACAGCAAAATGGAGCAGCATTATTATGTGCCAGCCAGATTTCTTTGATATAAATTGTTGTTGTGACCAAGTATGTAACAGTATTCTCCTAACCTTCATATTTAGAACCTGTTTTAGATTTTGTAGCTATGATTAAGTGTCATGTCATCATGTGTTTACTCAACTTAACTTGCAAGCCTTCACAAGTGCGTGCATTATTAAAATTTTCAGTGAATTGTGGCATAATTGATGAATAGTAATACAACTGTGACACTGGTTCAACCACACTTACCTTGCACACTACAGTAACATCCAACAATTTTGCATGTGTAGTAATGGGTTGGTCAGGATAAAGCATATATGAACCCAAACTCAGTTGTTTATCCCTTCATGTCCACTACAGGGAGCTGCCATAGAGGATGGAACCCTTCGCATTGGTGACCGTCTGCTGGAGGTCAATGGGGTTGCTGTGACAGGTAATAGCCAGTCTGAAGTGGCTGGACTCCTTCGGCAGATTCCAATAGGTGGCACGGCAACTCTCATTGTGTCACGACAGGACCAGCGGGGCAATGAGGCGGCACCTGTAGACTCTGCAGCGGACGAGGACAAGAGCTCCAGCCCTCAACTCCCTAGACAGCTGGTAAGTTGCTGATATTCTGGTCTGCTGATATATTTTAGCGAGAAAGTTAGTGCACCTTGAAGGATGTTTTCAAATGATTGTTGAATACATATATATTATTATTAAAGGGAGGAGAGAGAGCAGGTTTTCTTTTTTTAGGATATAGAATAATTTTGGGGAATGTGTTTCATAAATATCAAGGTTAGATCCTCAAATACTACCTTATTTCAGTTGACACTGATACTGATATTTCTTTGCATCTCTTCTGCAGCCCTTAGAGAAGTCTGCCGATGACAGCCTCATGTTTCCTTGGAAGCAGAGAGAAATTCTCATGTTTGAGATTCCTGTTCATGATTCAGAAAGAGCAGGACTAGGTAAGATTTGGTACAAAGTACTCTTTACTTGTTGACTCACTTTTGTACATGAAATCTCTCAGTCTTTCTTCTTTTAACATGAAAATGACTGTGTAATTGACATTGCAGGGGTGAGTGTGAAAGGGAAAACTAGCTCAGGTCCAAATGGTTCAGTTGACTTGGGAATATTTGTGAAGAATGTGATTCACGGTGGGGCGGCCTCCAGGGATGGCCGACTCCTTCAGAATGACCAGCTGGTGAATATCAATGGTCTCTCCCTCCTTGGAAAGCCCAACAGTGAGGCCATGAAGACCCTACGCACCGCCATGCATCAGGAGGTGGGTCCTTTGCTGTACCTTAACTCTCCTGGTTAATGTTTGATCTTCATAAGGTGACATATATGACAGTGTTATGCATGTCTCACATGACAATCTTGTAATGGAAGATTTGTGTCTTTAGAGTTTAAGAAAGTGAACAAATTTGCTTAACAGAGTCAAAATAGTGTCACTTTTCACCATTCTGGGTGTTGCTAAATGCTTTATTTCATAATAGATAATATATACTTCTACTGCCAGCTGTTGCTTTCCAACCATATACTGAACACTGGTCTCACATTCCTCACTTCTACTGTTTATAATGTGTAAGTGTGGTACTGCATGTGCATCCCTCACTTACATTGTCATGTGTAAATATTGTGTTGCATGTGCATACTCTTTCTGTGGTATGCAGTGTGTGGTTGTATATACTAATTTATCATACATGTACCAAGGCAAGACAACAGCCAAATTCATCAAGAAGATATTGAATAATGAGGACAGTTTATGCTGTTGGAAGATGATAAAAAAAGAACCTATCTTCTAAGGTCTTATGGAAGAGTACAGTTTGAAAAATCTACCTTTTCAACATGTACTGGTACAGATTAACCCTGCCTGTATTCTCTGTGCTCTTTGTATCCATATTAAAGTCTGGATAGCAAACAGAGCTAATATGAAGTGGTTTACCAGTCCAGATTAATCACATTTCTGGTTGATGATTGGGAAGAGTCATCATTGAGTGTCAGGCTCCAAACTTTACAAGAAGATAGAAGAGGAACCTTATGGCTTTTCTCTAAATTTTATAGAGATTGCCTCTGTAACTACTGGACTGTGACACTGAAGCAAAATGTTATGGAAGAGGACTGAATAAAGATTGACCTTTGGTTATGATCAGAAAACACTTACTGTTCATATTTTCCCCAATCAGGGTCCAACACCCGGCATGATCTCCCTCACTGTTGCCAGAAGAATAGACCACGGCAGGGAACGGTCAAGTCCCTCCTCAGCTAACAGATCAGGCCGGGAGTCTGCCAACAGCCTCCTTACCAACTCATCAGGCACAGAGACTCTGGGAGGAGCTAAGTCTGCCCCAACCACCCCAACCCCAGACCATCTGGGCTCCACTGATGCCTCTGATGCCACCACGACGTTTCATTCCAACAAGGTGAACACTGGGTAGTGCCTCCTTTGTCCTGCAAGGTGTGGATAAGGGAAACAGTGCAGTGGCTGCTAGGATGAAGCCAGAGTGAAAGTTGTAGAGGCAATGATAGAACTGCTTAGATTTTTAATTTATTTTTAATATTTTTTGTTGAAACAAGGCATAGATTAAGAGAACTGATTCAGTTTCATCTGAACTTTGATATAGATGCCGCATTTCAGCACTGTAGATGAATATGGAATGCTCTCATATTTTCCTAAAATGACATTAGAATATAAGAATTATGGATGAGGGTGAAGGTCTGAGATCTCTTTAAAACTCCACAATTTTCTTCACGATGTGAAATATTTGCAAGAACTATTTTAACTACGTATTCTTTAGTTATCTTGTTTTCTCTCTTTCATTGTATTTTTGTTTTCCTGGATGCTATCTCACATTCACTGGGAAAGGTAATTCAAAGGAGACTGATAATTTTGTAGATATTTAATTTACTAACATCATAATGTAGTTGAGCATGTTACATTTCATATTTAACATCATGGATGAGAAGTTTTTTAGTTGTTCATAAATCTCAGTCATCATACGTTCAGTTTTAAAGGTGAACATTTTATCTTCAGAATGATGACCGGCTGCCCACAGAGAGAGAATTTGTTAATGACACCTTTGACGTACGTAACCCTGTGATCCAGCGGCTCACCAATAACAATGGGGCTCTGAGGAATGAAAGCTACTATAAGGTGAGTTGTGTCCAGTGACTGAGTGAGGCTTAGAGTTGCAATTGTTAATGTCTGATTCTGTGGATGCCTTTACTTTTGAAAGAGTAATGTTGTTGCCTCAATTATTAATGTCATTAATTGTCATTAATGTGTTTCAGCTGAACTTCCTGTGGTCTTCACCAAAATTTTTGCTCTTGTTCATTTATAAATTGGTTGGCCACTGCTGTGTGGGACCCCATTACAGCCATTACATTAGTGATGTATGGCACCTTTTTATTAGATGATTGATGGATGTAAATGATTTATGATAGAAGATTTAGTATATTTCCTTGTGTAAAAAGAGATGTGATGTGTTGTCCAGTGTAGTAGTGTGGCATGACTATCTTTTTGTAGGCCACACACGACACCTGGAACACCTCCCAGCTGCAGCAGCTTGTGATGCGTGTGGACCGGGAGTCCCTGGCACCAGCCGTGGGTGGCACCAACACTCTGGGCTCCCCGACTGTTAACCTGCCATCCAGGGACACCCTCATCATCCATGATGACACAGGCACCCACCTCTCAGGGTAAGTGTTATGATGCCCATCACTTACTGCATGCATGACCATACAAGACTTACCAGGGATGTGCTTTATGTTGTATTTTTTATAAGCTTATTTTGTGTAGAAATTATTATTATTTTGTAATGTACAGAACCTTAAAAAATTAGTAAACATGATAATTTTTGTTAATTTGCTTTGTGTGACTTACAGACAAATGAGTGGGCATGATGGTCCTGGGGCCTCTGCTGGAAGCTTCAGTGACCATCCCAGCCAGTCTGATGATGCCTACACCAGCCAGTGAGTCCTGTCTGTCTATTTGTCCATTGCACTGATTCTGGTTTTTCCTTTGCATTTCACATAGTATTTGCAGTATCAGTGTATGTCACAAATGAGTGTTGCTTTGCCTTGAACAAGTCTATGGCTTAACCTACTTCATGCAAGAAATAATGGCTTCATATGCTTTTGTTATTTGACCTGATTTCCTAATGCCAGTCAGCTTGTGTCAGTTTCCTCTAGGGAATTTTTACCTAGTTCTACATTGTTCAGTCAAACATTGATGGATCTCATTTGATACCCTCCAGTCAACCTTGCTCCTACAAACTTGTTATTGATAATTTGTTTTTACCCTGTATACTATTATGGTGATGGTTGTGGTGGTAATGATGATAACAATAACAAATCCTTTTCAGAACTTCCTTGGAGGAGAATGTGGCAGGGTTCTCAAGGGATCAGTTTGGCCGGCAGAGCATGTCAGAGAAGCGTCATGCTACACTGGATGCTAAAAATACTGACACTTACCAACGCAATAAGAAAGCAAGGTTGGTGTGTGTGTGTCTGTCCATTGCTATAGTCAGTTGGATAGCCAAGGTGTTGCATTCATCTGTCAAGATGTAAAGAAAGGAATTTCTGTTTTCTTTAGGTATTCTTAAAGAGGGACTGAACTTTATGGTTTTCTTCATGTGAATCTTGCTCAGTATCTAAGGAGTGCTATTGGCTTTCAAATTTCAAGCTTAGAAAAGTCGAAAGAACTCATCAGCATTATATAAATCATGTGGCAGAATGAAACAAACCATGGTCTTGCACCTTCATCCTACACATGTCATGTATTGGAAACCTTTTAGCTGTGAGAAGGGTTATTGGTTTGTCAGTTTTGAGTATATATAATTATGAATATAAGGCAATGAGGAGATAGCATCTATGTAAGAAATTAAACATCCTGTCTATAGCAAGTTGTAGTGAAAAAGAGGTGAAGTCTCTCCAAGTTTCATCATGTCTGTGTTGACTTTGTTCTCTTTCTTTATGTTAATTCTCTTGTTTATAGGGAAGAAAGAGAGAAACAAAAGCAAATAATGTTGGCGCAAGAGAAGTTGGCAGCAACACAGGGCCTTGGGGCAGCTGGTATGGCAGGTTAGTCTCTCTTAAGTGCGTCTGTCTCCCTCATAGTGTCTCTTCTCTCTTCCTACCCGGGTGCTTGTGGATTCCACCATCACAGGTTTTCAAAGAGGAAAAAATTAATATGCAATTTAAAACTCGGATACAGTTTCCTATTCATATCGGAGATTTATCTTTATTGTGCATTTTGATAAATTAAGACAAATTGGTCAAATGTAAAGCAGTAATTTTGTACTCAAACAGTTTTGTAAAATTCAGTAATGCTATTGAATGAATCATAAATGGTTTCAGGAGTAATTATTGATAGAAGGGATCAAGTACAAAGTTCAACATAAATATTTATACAGATGCAGTCACTTTTTGGGTGTTTCTGCACAATTCTTAATAGTGAAGCTTTCAGTGAGGCTCTAGAAAATAGATGAATGATGAAAAAAAACTAAAGTCAACTAAACTTTGTTATCAAAACTTCATGATTATGGACACCAAGAATTTTAATTTTGTATCCAAATATTAAAAATTTCCAAGGCCAGTGATGGTAGGAGGACTTGTAGTGTTGCTTGACAATCATGTGTAGTACTCAGGGTTAACAGGTGCATTGTTTCTGCTGTACAAAGTTTAGGGAAGTTATCAAAAATGGTAAGACAAGTTGTGTTTTTAACTGTAACACTTAATCCAGACTTGCTTCTATTGTTATGTGTGGGTTTTGCAGGTGGTTGGAGTGTGTAGCTTAACTTTTAATCCAGACATATGCTGAGGCTTAATACATAGTCCTTTAAGACTCTTGGCAGCAGTGAAGTTTGCAATAGAAACCTTACAAAGTAGTTTTTGTTTCTGTTTGAGGTTAGAATGTACTTTGAATTTGGGGCTTTGATATTCTTTGTTTAATTGTATTTTAAGAGCACCACCTACATTGACTAGATCTCATGATGTATTCACTTTAAAGTCAGAACTTTTTTTTTATTGAGTAAAGGAAATTTGTGGGAATGAATAATAGTCAACTTGGAATGGTGCTCTCCCTTGCCTTGAGTACTGTACACTGTAAGTTGCTGATTATCAGTGTACAGTGCTTGAAATAGATTCAGGCCCTGCCATAACATCTCTCCTGCTGGGCGTAACTCGTGGTGTGGTCTCTGCCCTTAAGGTGGCCCTGAGGAAGAGATGAAGCCAGGTTTAAGGGAGGTGGGCATTGATGTTCCACCAACTGACCCTCCTCCTGGACCCCCCCACCCCTCACACCCTGCCCTGCCCAGTGCCAGGCCTGCCCCTAATACTTCACGCTGGGGCAAGACTAAACAAAATACATTACCATCCAAGTCCAAAGATGAAAATAAACCTCCCAAAAATAAGTCAGATCAAATGGCAAACACAAAGTTGTCAGCCAAGCAGCAGTTTATTCAAGGCCTTCGTGGGCCCGGGCTGAGGAGAGGGAGTGAGCCAGTGGGGGCTACTCTGCGGAGGGGTCAGTCTGGGCACCCGCGAGGTCCCTTCAGCCCAGTGAGCCGCAGCCTCGAGAGGCATTTCAATAAAGGAAACCAACGAACAACTTTCGGACAGGATCTTTCCAACATGATTTCCAACTGGGGTAACTAACAAAATATTTACCTGGTGCATGATGAATCACTGGTGTGAAATTTCATGCTGCTTTTCTTTTATTATTATTCTTTCATGTTTGTTTCTGTTTCATTTGTGTTATGTTGAGCTTGGCATTGGTGGTGGTGAGGGCTGGACTTACTGCATGCTGGGTGGTGGGATAACTGCTTCAGGTTTGCAGCAGCATCCTCAGTTTCATTATTTGACAGTAATGATTTGCTTATTTTTATTTATTCAAACTTTCTTTTTCATCAACATTTTGTTATTATATTTAGTGGAAATTTTATTCCTTACAATAGAAATATTTGGATGTATTGCAAATGTGATGTGATGCACCGCTAAAGAAATCCTTATACAGCTCAAAAGTTGTATGATGGTGAGAATGCAATCACTTACTAAAGCAGTTCATGAAGTTGGAATTAATCTTGTATATATTTTCCAGGAGAAACTAATGTATTCATGTGAATGTGAAACTTCCTAATCTCTATAAACTTTTGCATTTGGTAAGGCCTTAAGTGTCCCTTCAAGTCTTCAGTAAAACTCCCTGGCAGCCTGTCTTTACGAATTCAGACTCACAATTTTCTTCTGGTGTTGTCTGCTTAGCTTCCCGTAACCGAGAATTGCTGGGCCGGGAGGCCTTGCCAGCAACCGGGAAGATGGTCCGAGCATCGTCAGATGAGTCACTTGCCTCTCAGACCCACCAGCGCACCACCCATGCTCACCAACCCTCCTCCCCGCATGAGCACGTAGCATCACAGGGTAAATGTTGGTGATATGGTGGTCCCTCTATCTTTTCCTTTTTTCCCCTTCCCTTCCATCTCTAATCTTATTTTCTGATCAGTCTTGTCATTACTGCATTTCCAGAAATCTACCATTATCACTTCTTTTGGTTCCTTACATTTTCATTCACAAGTGGCTAAAATCTTAAGGTATTTCTCTAATTTATCATTTAATTATTTTCCTTCCAGCTACGATAAACATTTTGTTTGGTCGTATAGAAATTAGACAACATGGTCTGCATCTGGCAAAGACTGGATGTATCACCTACAAAATATTGAGTTATTTTTTCTTATACATCACAGTGAGGTCCCAGTATATGATATGAAGGCCAAATTGAATTTTATAATCATTCATAGACACAAAAAGTGCATCATAATGATCATTCAAACCATTTATAAATGTATACTTGAATGATTTATGTTATCATGTAGCTCTTTTTGGTATGTACTACATAAGTAGAAGAATATTTTGAATAATAGGGTGGTTTTGTGCTAGAGTCACATTAATGCTCACATGACTTAAGATTTGTTAATACTATTACATATATTGCAATCTTCATTCTTGTCTACTTTCTAATGTGTCAACTGAACTGGAAATCATATATTTATTTATTCATTTATTTACTTCTTTACTTATTTCATTCATTCTGTAAGATGGTATTCTAATTTTTTCTTACAAGTTTGAGGTATTTAGATGTGAGTAGCAACAGCATTGCCTCCTACCATGCAAGGCAAGAAAGCCCTTATCTATACCAAACTGATATGCAGGTACATAAATAGGCAGATTAGGCTATACTTTAGACCTTAATGCTAACATCTTCCTAGAAATGACAGTATGAAATGAATAACAATCATGTCTTGGGACCTCACTAATTTTTACACTACTATTTCCAAGGTCTTCCCTCCATCCACCACTTGCAGCGAATCATTTTCACTTTGGAAACTGAGATAATCACACATGATTTTCAGAATGAAGTTGCAGTGAATGTTGAATTTAAATTCATTAATTCAGTTCTCTGTAAATTGTTCTCTTTTCCCAGTCTTATCACTTGTGAATTGTATTTTTGAGTCTGAAGAGTTGTTCCATAATAACAAGGCAGTCATGCATAATTTGCCCATGAGCTTAACTAATACCTGTATTTGGTCCAGCATGCATGAATGTTTGTCCATAATACTTGTTTTGTCCTGTGTATGTCCCTAACTTGTCCTCAGTCTCTGACTTAATGAAAATGTGATGGTTTAAATAACAATTACAGTTTTGTAGCAGCTTTTATTATTGAGTGTGTTGCTGCTACCCACACTGACCTGACACCCTCACCATTCCCAGATGCTTTAAGGTCAAGGCTAGACTTTGGTCCTGGTCTGGGCATGAAGAAGTCTTCCAGCTTAGAATCCCTACAGACCATGGTGCAAGAGGTATGATGTGGAGCAGTTTTATATACTGTACATGTTGTGTTTTTTATTAGAATACTTATTATTCTTCATCACTACCCTTTTGCTTTAAACTTTTTGTTTTTGTTTTGTATGTTTTTAAGGCACTAGAACCAAAGCCTTAATTAGAAAAAAAGTTAAGATGGTAGTGTAGTACTATTGCAATTGGATACAAAGATGGAGGTCAGGGGAAAGAGCTGTGATGAGGAAAAGATACTGATTTCCATGGTGCCTTTTGACAAGAAAGTAAAAAAGTGATTCATGTAGAATTAAATAGTTGAAATGTATTTTTTCCCCGAGAAATGCTTCTGGTGCAAGGAGGAGTGATGTGAAAGTGTGTTGAACCAATTTGGTATGTTAAAGGATGAGAGAAATACTTGACTACCTAATATGTAAGAGGAGAGAAGTAGCTGAGAGAAGATTGAGATTAGAATAAGCAAATGTAGAATCCATGGAGACTTTATCATGGCTATCATGTTTGGTGAGAACTTAGAAACCAGCATCAAATCTAGAGGAATAGATAGAACAATGGACATATTGATTAGGTGCAATGTGTTGGTATATTTTTTCTTCATGCCAGTTTCATATGAAAGAAACATTATTTAGATTATATCAAACAGCTATTAAAACATATGTGACATTTCCAGATGACCATGGAGGAGGAGGGTCACCGGATGGGATCAGGTCGGGTGCCCAGAGGTCGTGGGTGCAATGAGAGCTTCCGTGCAGCTGTTGACCGATCTTATGATGTCCCACTCAATGGACTGCGCAGCAAAATGGAGACCTGTGAGTACATATTTGATTTTTCTAAGAGTGATATAGTATGAGAGAGATTTCATAATATACCTCTGGAGGATGATGTTTTTTTGCGAATTATGATGTGATTTAGAGAATTAAGTCCTTGAATGACTTATTCATATTTGCAGGATGTAGACTTGCTGATGTTAAGCTTGCTCTCTTTGGATTATAGAATACAAGTAAAGATAAGTAGACTTTATTCTTCAATCAGATTATTAGAGTATAATTATGGATTATAATCAGCAATTCATTCCATCCTAACAGTGGCTGAAGAGGAGTCGGAATCCAGTGGGTCTGGTTTTGGCCGAGGCAACAGTCGTCAGTCATCCGTCAACTCTGCTGCCGAGGACAAGCACAAGAAAATTGGGAAGAAGAAGGCTGGTTTGCTCAAGGGTCTCGGCTCCATGTTCAGGTGGGTGGAGACACGGGGCAACATTCGAGGGGTGTGGAATACTTCACTACATATATTTCAGCTAGCTTTCTCTATAGGACAGTCTTTTTATCCCCAATTTAAAATGTTGAGATGATAGACTAGTAAGCATGCAAGGAATCACCTCAAACTTTCAATTTCTGCTTCAGACTTCAATCATAGTTCTTACTTTAATATTTACTTTATTATGATCAAACCACCTAAGCACTGTTCATCTGTCATATACAGTCATATACATCTTTTCTCACTCACTGTCAGTTTTGATTGTCAGTGGTACCATATGATCCTGACAAATTGGTAAGTAACACTCAAATCATCCAGTTTAATTACTTGTTTGCCAGGATTTACTTACTGTACTATTATTGATTTTAAAAAGAACTTTAACAATGGCTATTATTATCATTGTTATGAAAGTTTGTATGTTGCTGAACTAGTCATTAAATATAGATTTTTAAAATTTCTTTTCTTTTCTTTTCTTCTCAACAAGAGTTTATAATTTCATAATGGCAGCTGAACAGTAATACCAATGTACACCCCTGCATTTACCCACAGGTTTGGAAAGCATCGTAAGAGTGTAGATAATACCAATAGTGGACCTGGCAGAGGGGATGGGGACAGAGAGGGACGAGGGGAGATGGACCGGGCAGAGGTGGAGCGGCTGGCAGCAGTGCGGCGGCTACAGCAGGAGGAGCACGACCACATGCAGGAACAATACAGGCGCCTTATTGAGAACACTGCACGGACCTCACAGGTGTGTGTGTATGTGTGTGTTGACCAGTGTGCTTAGCACCACTGTGGTCTCTCTCTCTCTCTCTCTCTCTCTCTCTCTCTCTCTCTCTCTCTCTCTCTCTCTATATATATATATATATATATATATATATATATATATATATATATATATATATATATATATATTTACATTGTTTTTGTTTTCTGCGAATATTTTATAAATTTACATCTGCAACCTCTTCAAGAACACAATTTTCGAGTAAATTGAGAGGTATCTGTATATCATACATGAAAATGTGTGTCAGTACAAGCATAGATTTTTAATATACTGCAGTTAGGTATCTTGTGTTGCTTATCATTCTTGAAATTGTATGTCAGTCTTAGGAGTGAATGAATGAAAGATAGATTGTAAATATTGGCACTTTGACTATTTCACATGTTTCTTATCTGTACCGCAGCAGCAAGTGAGAGGAGAGGATGGGGAGCCATCTCGTTCTGAAAGGATGCATCAATTGAGGGCAGAGCATCAGCGTCGCCACGCCCAGCGGAACAGAACCTACCCAACAGACGACATGGAAGAGCATTATGAGAGTGCCATCAGACAGGTAAACTCAGAACATACAACTCTCTTAACATTACAGGTGTCTGCTCATTGTTTTCCTTCCAGAGGCCAAGTTCAAGGTTTATCAGGGGTTTTCAGGAACAGGTAACAAGATTATAAGAAACTATTTTCTTGTGTTGAAAGACTACATGGAAACAGTGGAGCTTTAGCTTTTTCTTTTTTTACCAAGAAGAGGAAGTATTTGTTAGTACTACTTATGCTGGGCAGCATCTCTACATTTAGAATATTTGGTGTACTAACCTGGAAATTTTGATGTTTGCTTATGGAGTTTACATAGAGATAGATTTGGTTGTCTGTTTTCTCTCCCTACTTCTACACCACCCCCAAGCATGCAAGATCTCTAACTCCTAACTCACTGCCATGGGAGGCTTCTAATCAACCCCATTGCTTTAGTTCCTATTGTTAAATGCAACTTTAACATCCATCTTGTGTACTTAGCACATCATTCTTATCTAGTGGGAGGCTTTGCAAAGTTAACTTTATATGGATTATCAACAAAAAAATTGTAATTGTAATAAAGAACCTACTTCATTCGTAATTTGATAAACATATGGCCATCCTTCCTTTGATTTCATGAGGTGTTTTAAAAGGCAATACTGAATTCCAGTAGTGGTAAATGTCATACTTCACTGGCACATTGTGATATTACAAGGTGTGCTTCATATTGCTTCAGGGAAATGTTCACACATTTCATTGCTGTTCAATTACTCCAATCATTCCATGGTACTCATTATAAAAAATTGCACTCTAAAGTTTTGAAAATTCACTATTGTCATTACAAATAATGATTGATTACCATATCATTGGAAATACTACACTTTTACTGTCACCCTCTGGAATTGTATATTTTATATATATATATTTTTAAGTTATTAACCTAATAGTTCTTTCTTTCTTAATTTTTATTAATTTTTCCTCACATAAGGTATTACTGCATTGTAATTGTGGTCAGCTGTGCTCCTGGGGGAAGTAGTGTAGAAGCTTAGTACAATTGACTCTAACATTGGGTGAGGGATGCCAAGTACTGGCAAAAGAGTATTTCACCACCTCTCCTCTCCCAACATTATTACAGATGCTGGATGAAAAAGGACACTTGGAGGCTGACAGGGCAAACAATAACACTCTTAATTCTTCAGACATCAAGCCGCAAGTAATGTCTGAGAGTGTTGTGCATAGGCCCGCCAAGTCCTATCAACCTCCTTCCTCTATGAACTCTTCTTGCCATTCTTCCTCTTCTAATAAAGTAAAAGGCACAGGGAACACAAACAGACACTCTTTTCATGGCATTGTCAACAGTCCTTCAAGCAAGACTGCTGCTGCTGCTACCGCCACTCACCGGTACTCTCTCTATGGGGCTTGCTTTCGTCCTGACACAGACTCACCTCGGCACAAAACAGAGAACAAACCTCCAGATGTGGACAACATATCAGCTTTTATGCAATCAAATAAGTATATTCACAATAATGATATATATTCAGTGCCTTGTAAGACTGGAACAAGTCCTTCTAAACTAAATGAAAGCTGTGATATTTCAAGTAATGATGAGGAAGCTAGAGTGAATAATTTGTCCAATTTAATTATTCAAAAGTCTGTGTCTAGCAAGCCTCCCTTACCTCCTAGAAATAGGCCCATCAATAATAACTACAAGCCGCCCACCCTCTATCATAGTCCCAAGCCAAACTCAAGCTCTGGTTCTGCTCCTCTCGCTAGTCGGTGTTCAACTCCTCAAGTGAACCAAAGAACTCCTACCCAGACCATAACTAGTCACTCATCTTCACAGTTCAGCCAAATGAATGAAATCACCCCAGACTTCACATTTTCCTTCACCAAAACTTTGCCAGACTTTATGTCTTCCCATAACTATTCTCTGGATAAAGTAAATAATAATGCAAATGAATTGCCAAATAGAAAATTTATTAATCAAAATATAAATGAGCGCTGCTCTCTTGGTAAGGAGAGCCGTGGTGGTGGGCCAGGCAGCAGCAGTGTTGGTATTGAGGCAAAACAACATGGTGGTGGTGGTGGTGTTAATAGTGGGGCAACTTGGGGTTCTTTGGGAGTCATGAATGGGACTAACATTCCTGGCACACAAAAGCATGGCAACTGTATCAGTAAAATAGCAGCGCCATTAAGCAGCAACAACAGCAGCAGCAGCAACAGCAGCAGTGGCAGCAACTGCAGTAATGGAAGTGCTGCACGCACCAACTCTCTGCCACGAATGGGTGTGAAGGGGAAGGAGGCAGCCATGTCTGCCCGAGGCTGGCCATGCCCTCCTCCCCCTCCCCCTCCCAAGGGTGCCCCAGTTCCCTTGGCTGCTCTGCGCTCCACTGCAATCCTAGACAATAGTCAATTCTGGGTAAGGGTTTGGATCGGCAGCACCAGCTTAGCATGGCATGAGTCCAGCACCAGCATGACGGACTTTCCACATCTTGTAGACGTAGTAACTTTGGGAATGCATGTCATTATGTGCCTTCTAATGACGTTGGAAGAGCAGATGCAGGAAGGTCATGTTGTAGTACTTGGTCCACACAGTATAGTATTGCATGATGGCAATGTGTTGCAGGGTGGCAGGTTAGTACCACCACCATGCCGCCCTTCCGGCCACCGTCGCTCCCATAGCCAAGACCTGATTGGGGAGAGCCGACGCCTGAGATCTATTTTTGAGGTATCAGTGTGAAGGCGTTGCTTGGAATAACCAAGCGTTGTTTCCAACTTCAGCTATGAGTTGACACTTCAGTTGTTCAGTTGCTTGATGCAGTAATGTTGTTCTGTGATATTTTGCTTGTTTATTGTTTCAGACACCCAGTGCTGATGTTAGATGCCTGCTGAATTCTGAACTAGAGTTGGTGTATTATTGATTATGAGAAAGTAGGTTGTCGTATTTGATGACCAGTGAACCTGTAAACTTCCAGGACTTCAGTAATGATTGTTTTGTGCTACCTGTGTTTTTATGAAGATAAGCCACACAGCAAGTTATCACATTGCTGTAGTAACAATAAGCCTGTTGAATGCCATTCTTTGATTTTGTATTATTTGTTCCTTGATATTTAGTATAAGATAATGTTTCTTGTATGTAATATTTATCATTTATAAGAACTTCATTCATTCATTCTCTCTCTCTCTCTCTCTCTCTCTCTCTCTCTCTCTCTCTCTCTCTCTCTCTCTCTCTCTCTCTCTCTCTCTCTCTCCATCATCTATTGATTTCTTTTTAGTATTTGTGTGAAGACATTAAGGAAAACTGTTCATTGGCAAGTGAAGTTTTGCATCCATTGAGGAAGTATATGCATTTTATAGATATTTTGTTTATATTCCTCAAAGAGTTAATGAGAAAAAGGGAATTCTAAATTGGAAGGAATTTTGTTAGAAATGTTTTTGATAATGACAGTCCTAACAATACAATTTTGAGCATAGAAGAAGGTAACTATTATCCATTACAGTTCATCACCAGTAGTTTAAGGCACAATTAGGATTTAGTATGGATCATTTCATCCTTAGTTAATTGTATGGTATTTTAGTTTGGCAGATTTTTCATGCCTTTAAAGTTTGCTCTTTATCTGCATAACCATTATATTTATGTTTACTTTGCATACCTTCCCATAGATTCCAACTCTTTACTCTTTTTACCCATTTTTATTGACTTGTATGCTTTTTTCATAAGTTACGGGTTTCATACCTTTTGTTGTGTTTTATAGACCTGTTCCTTTTACTTTACTTTCAGCATAATCGTCAGCATTTCACTCTTGTTGATTATTACTTTTTTACATTGAAACTAATGACAATGTTGTATTCTTTTGGATTTGAGCACATTTAATCAATCATAATTAGACTTCATTATATCTCCAAGTCAATTTCATATCTAACAGAATGTGGGCAATTTTGTAACATTAGTAAAATGATAAATGAATGAATAAATACACATTTGATGTGAGAGGTGTGCTGTTTTCTCTTTCTACATCTGTTCACCATTTATCTTCATTCTTGCCCCTAAAATGAGAAGTATCATCATCATACAAACCTCACTCACACAGCGCCTGGAGCCAGTACCCAGTGAGCCACGACCGGAAGTGCGACACGTGCGCTCTCATAGCTACGACCTCTATGGAGATGGTACAAGCAGAGCAGTTGAGGCAGCAGGCAGACCTGGAAGTCGCACTGCCTATGCTGATCCTCACACTTACTCTCATTATGTAAACTATGAGCAAATTCAGCAGCATTTACGGTAAGGGAGTTACGTTTTATTGCCTTCTATATTTTTGTTCATTGATTTCAAAAGTTTCTAATGGTTTAATGATGTAAAGTTCAGTAAATGTTTCAGTTAAGGTTCTTTACTGTTTTTATATATTTCTTTATAAATTTCTCTTGTGAATGCTACTCTGGTGGTGGTGGTGGTGGTTGTGGTGGTGATGGTGGTGGTGGGATAGTAGGAATAATGGTGGTGGGATCAATGGGATAATGGTGGTGGTGGTGGTGGGGCTGGTGGTGATGGTGGTGGTGGTGGTGGTGGATACAACTTGGTTACTACAATTCATTGCCTGCAATGCTTGCTGAATTTTCTGTTACTGTTACAAATGAAAAACAAATATTTTTTGACACCAATAACTTGCACCAGCCATGAACTGTTATACTGTACCAATCATCACACCAACATATACAAGACAAAACTTCAAAGAAATATAATAAGTTGTACTGAACTCATTACGTATATTAACATGGTAAAGTAAAGGAAGCTATTTATTATTCTGGTCTGTACTCCATGCATGCTAATGAAGATACATTCATAAAAGTGGATTGGGAAACTAATGTATTAAAACTTGTCTTACATGTGATATAGTTGTATCTCCTTGATAAAAAAGGAAGGAATGGTTTCAAACTTTTGAAATTTTTACATACTCATGTTATATAATGGCATGAATGCTAACAGTGTCTCTATGAGATGCACTAACCTGGCTGTGGTATTAATATGTTACTGATAATATTTACTCAGTAAATACATTTGGAGACACCCTTTTTTATTTGATGGAATAAACATTTGTTACTTAATACACATACTATTGACCCAAGAGTTAACAAGCCTGACCAAATACACCCCACCACACACCACCAAATGACTTACTAATACTAGAATAGAATGCTGTAGTGTGGCCTTATTGACTAAGCTTTTACCTTCTCAAATTGCCCTTCATGTTTAAGATGTTATCACAATTTCTCTTATTTTTGCATGCAGCAAAAACAAGGAGCAGGAAAGGCTAAAGAAATTAGCTAGTCAGCAGTACCAAGATTTTCGGGATAAACAGACTAGGTGAGACTCCTATGTTGTGGTTCTACTAACTAGACTTATGAGTGCTACTGGTATGTTAGAACTGACTTACCCTCTAAGCTACTTTGTAGACTAAAAAGTTTGGTGTCATCATGTATGGAAAAATAGTGTCATTGTGAAATAGTGTTGTGTGGGTGCTTCTAGATATTAATGTTAAGTTTAAGTGGACTGACGCTTGCTGACAAAGGGTGGTGTTGCTTGGCCGGGTGTATGGGGCTGTGGGGCCAAGCACTGAGAGGGACATATTAGTCAGGATGAAGTCCCCAAACACTTTTGAACTTGATTTGGATATAACATTTGTTTGGACTTCTTAAGAAAGAAAAAAAGAAAAACCTACATTTCACAGAGTATTTATGAAACATAAACTCTGTAAGATTATATGTATCTTGATCCGTAATAGTTAATTGACTGTTTACTGGCTTCTTTGTATGTTTAATGTGAGTCTCAGAATTTTCTTTATTAAAATTGCTTTCAATAGCCATTGTGCTCAAAATATCAAAGTAATTGTCCCAGTATGATTAGAAATTTGAGTGTTTGTTGCTACAGTTGCCACATAATATTTAATAGAGCAAGAAAAAAAAATAATAATAATGATAATTTCCTTTACAAATTTCAAGTTCCTGCTCACCTAGTCTCTTTCCTTGTATGAATATATGTTCAAGAGGAACTCCCTTGTATGAATATATGTTCAAGAGGAACTCCCTTGTATGAATATATGTTCAAGAGGAACTCAGAGAATAATGCACTCAGCATTTAGCCACCTGTTTATAATACTTTTTAAAAACTTTAATTAAATTTCTTTGCTTTTCATTCTTGAATTTACACAAAGCCTTATGCAATAGTTACACAACTTATTATTGTAATAACATTTATTGAAATTTTGGTGAAATATAATTACACTTGGAGAAAAATATGCAACAACAATGCCAATAACAATGAATGGGACTGTCTTAAATATTAAATTTTCTCCTGATTCAGTACATTGTTGTCTATCAAGAGTAAAAAAAAAAGGAGAATCAAATTCCCATTATTTTAGGAAAAATCATATAGTTCATGAAAAGGTATCTTTCATTATTCCATGTGGCTAGTATGTATTATTTGTTTAGATAAAGACAATCATCATTTATTCAAAGAATTGAAAATGGCTTGCCATTGTAACCCGATAGAAGTTTATGGTGATGCATGATATGTTTAATTTGTTCATCAAGATGTGGCATCTATATATGTGTAGCATGTTTTGTTGTTAATTATAACAAGTCATGTTAAGAATATATGGGTGGTCATGTGCTTTGATAGGGAGGTATCTGTTTTTTTGTGTATTTGGGTTGTGTGTGGGTGTTGATCATGACCAGGATTGAAATTGAGCTTGTGTGGGATGAGGTTAGTTGGGTGGAGGGTTGAAGTGGTGGTGGATGGAGGTGATGGTAGTGGTGGGGGAGAAAACCAGCCGTGTTGGTGTGGCCTGTGATGGTGGTGATAACCTGCCCAGCGGCCACAACTCTCACTTGCAGGCGACACCTGGACGGGGCGCCCACCATGCTCCTGCACAAGCTGGAGGAGACCTTTATTCACGAGTCAATTCTTGCAAGGTATAATGATAATGCATGAGGCCAAGACTGCATGATGCATGTCACCCACACTCAAAAGCACCTGTATTCCCTCAGCCTACACTGGCATTGGTCTCCCTCTTATTCTTTATGATTTGGATGCAAACAAAAAAAGTTACTGATTCTTTTTTGTGTATTGGAAAGAAATAAAGACAAGGCATGCTGTGGTAAATCCTGCCAGTTAGTGATGTTAATGATAGATTTGCAAGATTTATATCTTTATATAACTATGTGTCTTTTTTGTGTGTTTGTGTATCAATGTATTACTATCCCTGCTAAAAATAACTTGCCATGCCTGGAAAGTTTTAAAATCTTATTTTATCAAATCTTTACTGATTTATTTCATTGTATGTTTATTTTTATTATTATTATTTACCTATTATTTTATGTAACATCTATGAGTATTGAGTAATTTAACAAAAGTTACTTATTTCTAGTAAAATACAGTATCTTTAGTACTTGAGTAGTGTCTTTTCAAATTGTTGCCTTTCTTGTAAATGTTGAAGTAATTTTTCTTGTAAAAATTACTGGAAAGGGATGTATGTCTGTAAAGTAGTCTGTATACATAATAGTATGATATTTTAGTAGCTCCAGAATGTTTTTATGATGGTAGTAGGACCCAACAGTCAAGAGAGACACCTACATCCACTCAGGCCTTTGAGATCGTCTTGGTCTGATCGTTACATTTAGGTCTCATGTTATCCTGCCTCATCAGCCCTCAGGCTTCCCCTCTCATTGCTTCCCTTCAAATAACCTTCTCAATGTTTCCAATGATATTTCAGAGGGGTTGGCATAACAATTGCCAGTTTAATATATTTCATGAACCATTGGCCCTGGCTTGGTGTATTCCCTTCCCAGTCACTTATAGTCTAGCTGCTCTATGAAATCTGTTGAGGGTGGGACAGGTAATATTGTTCATCTCTAGCCATGCTGCCAAATCAGTCTTCATACATGTGTCTCTTTCATATTTCCAATTCATGTGCTATTTGAAAGTGATATTATACATATGCTGCATATATTAAGGAAGCTACATAACACAATGTGTGTAAATGTTTAGAATTATAACAGCAATTTAATATAAATTTTATGACATGTGGCAGAGCTTTTTTCCAATATTTCTGTGATGTGGAGGTGCTGGTCAGTCTGTCCCTTGAATCCCTCACCTACCCTACCAAATAGATATGATATAATAAATAACCTGGGATGATAATATGTCATCTGTAGTTTTGTACATGGTATTTGATCCACATCTCAGTCATCATGAAATATATATATATAAATATATATATATATATATATATATATATATATATATATATATATATATATATATATATATATATATATATATATATATATATACTCAATAACTTGTTACAAGAAATGAGGGGAAGATATTCACTTTAAAACATCATATTTAAAAAGTTTCTGTACAATCTGCATTATACATTGCATATTCATAGATACAAGTCTATTGTTGATTCTCATTACTGTTAATCTTGTGGTGGAAAATCAATTATTTTTCGTTGTGTACTTGCAAAGAAATTGAATACTTATATGAATCAATAGCTTTCAAGATTTGTTTAGCTATAATCATGAGTAAGTGAGTTCTGTGATATTAGTACTATAACAGTGTAAACATTTTGAATAGTATGCCATTTATTCATTTCCAACACTCCTATACAAGAAGGCCAGTGCATGTAAGTCTTATATACCACAGTGAAGTTAGTGCAAGGAAGTACAATTCCTAAAGCTTGCTCACAATTAGTAAGGTTTTCTCTTACTTTACTAAGCATTTAGAACATGTTTTTGTAAATCTTCATTCTCACTCCTTATGCTGATCTACAGCCGGGAGGCAAGAGAATACCAAAGCCAACGTGGACCTCGGGACTCTGGGAGAGAAGGTCACCATCGTCCAGTGAGCAACTACTATGAGTATGAGAGTGTGCAAGCCATGATCTCCCATGCCCAAGACAACAGTAGCACTTCCCTCCCCAGACGACACCAGCCACCACCACCTGGCCCGCCTCCACCTGCAAAAAGTAAGTCTCTTGCTGGTGCCTTTAAAGATATAAAAATTTATTCAAAATATGTGATGGAATTCAACCACTTTATCTTAATACAACTTATTTATGCTAGATACTTAGAAACTTCAATTCATGCTTTAAAACTTGTTCTAAACTTGTAATTTCAAGCACTATCACTTTCTCAAATTACCCTTTGTAGATATCAAAGGGTGAAATAGAAAATTCAGTCTAGTCATTTTTTTGTGTTTTGTGTAAAATGTTGGCTATAAAAAATACCAATCTTCTCACAGATAGTGAAGGCATCAGCAGCCTACATCCTGGAGCCTCCCAGCCACATCATCTAACAATGTACAAGTCAAATGTCCACTCCAGTCAGTCTGGGCGTAGTGGTCTGCCAGGAACCAGCCATGGGCAGCCTAGTTCATACCACAGTCAGGGAGAGCGAGACTCCCATAGAATTGAAGGGGTGTATTCGTCAGGCTTTCGGCCAGCCAGTCACTACACTGGACCACACCACAATCCCCCCCCTCCCCCTCCTCATCATAGTACCAAAATAACTGTGCCTGGCTCAAAGGTATGATAAAAACTGCAAAATGTATAATTGCTGTAAAATATTTGTAAAGTCGTAGTTTTAATCCAGAAAGGAACACATTAATTAATTTATTGAAAATCAAAATGTTAATTGTGTATAAGTGGTTGTTAATATATGGAGATTAGGCTGGAGGATAAAGGATTATGAGTGACTGTGTAGATAAATGAGCAGTGCGTGAGAGAATGGATTGGGTACTGCTGTGTGATGTACAAATGGAATGTTGTCCCCAGCCAGCCCCGTGTCACAGACAAATGCAACATTCCACAACTTTTACTAGTTTTATGGTTGTAGTTTAAGAAACCAACTCCTTCTTCTTGCCTTTACCACACATGCCCCAGCCAAAGGGAGGTAATACACTGTTCATCTGGTTGTGGCAGCTGCTGAGGTTTTGTATTTGTTAAAAGATGGCTGTGTAGGGTGTCTGGAAAGCCAGTCACCACCTCAGGCTGCCTCAGTACTGGGTACTCATGGATTGCAGATCCTTCACATGCTCCTGAAGTTGGTGCCTTATGTCAGTGATTTGGATGAGATTGTGTGCCATCCATTACGTTGCCTTGTGAGCAATAGGTTGTTCATCAATAAAGTTTTAATTGTGATGCTGCTGACTCTTGTGACATATTTTAATATGCATATATAGATTTTATATAGAATTCATATTTGAATACATGTACATTAATTTAGTGAAATTTACAATGAATGCATTTTATACTGAATTTTATGATATACTATATTGCTTTAGCTTTTAATTAATAACTTCTTAGCAATTTCTGGAATGAAAAAATGGACCAATACTTGGGTGTGCCAAACTGGCCGGTGGTACATGTCTGTGTGTTGGCAGTGTCCTCTGTACAGTATTTTGTAAAGGACCATTGTATAAATGATTTGTATGACTGCTTTTAAAGATTTTTATACGGTGTGGAAGATGTGAAGCAGCTTCAGTCCCTCATGTTGCAGCTGTAAGTCACTGCAGGATGGGGAAACTTCTCCATGCTTCCTGAAGAGAATAAAGGAAATATGTGAAATCTTTTACCTTGTTATTTTGTTCCCCTTGTATACTCATGTAATGTGTTTACATTCATGTAGTACTATGGTTTCCATATCTGTTTAAATTCTGTCTTATTTTTCTTTTAGCTGATATACACTGCTTGTCTCACATCTAATACAATTCACACCTATATTTTGATGGATAGAGGAAATTCTCAATATTTTTGTTTCTTTTGAAGTATCCAGGCCCTTTTATTCTTTTATTCATACATATTTTTCCATTCATTAACTTGTGTATTATATTTAGGCCCATCCTCCTATCTCTCCTCACATCATGTGTTGGTATTTCTATTTCCTTTAGTTTTTCTGTCATAAAGTAATATTTTTCCATTGCCCAGACTTTGCTTCTATAATTTACAACATGAGAAAATAAAGTGTGGTAAGCTGCAAGAAGCCATCAGCCCTACACATTACAGGCCCTTGGCAAAACATTTTCACCTACTATCCTTATTTGTAAAGTCATATCCTCTCTAAAAGCTTCTGAATGATAGAACACTGACAACTTGATTATTGAGTCTATTCCTTTCATCTACCAGTATTTGATCATTCAATTCTTCTCATCCTTATTCCATTTCACCACTATTTGGGAATTCAATTATTTTGATCATGAAATTTATCTCTATTAAGGTTAAACTCCTCCTTGCCCAGCTCTAATTGTTGATCTTGGGGACTTTATTTGTAATTCTTGTTTTGATCTTCATACCACTTAAAGAACTCCAACAGATCTCCTCAAAGTGTATGCCTTTCAAACGAGATGAAAATTTTAAAAATATTAAATTTTCTTTGGTAAGGAATACTTATCACTTGTATATTTTATGTCATTCCCCATTGTACTGTTTCTAATAGACCTGCATCTTTTCTGTAATATGGGGACCAGAACTGCATAGCATGATCTAGATGATGTCTGCCAGTGCCAAATACAACATTGATATTGCTTTGGTACTTCTTTCAATGCTCCTAAAAGTTACATAGCACGGTTTGATTTATTTGTAGCCTCTATGCATTATCTTCTTGATCATAGCTATTCATATCTTTTAAGTTTAAATGCTTTTTTCCATTGATCTTGCCAGTACCTCATTTTTGCTGTGTACCTATTTATTGTATCTCCTTTAGGAATTCATCTAAATCGTTGATATACCTATTAAAAATAATGGTCTTACTCCATGTCTGACCCATTAATTGTAATATTATCATAACTTCTCTATCTTAAAATTTTCTCACCCATCTCATGTGCCATAGCATTATTGAAGGGCCTTTGGTATGTTTCTGTACCTTGTCAAACAGTGCTGAAGTTCAGGTATATTATGTTGCAATAACCTGCTAACTCATGGACTCCACTATGAAAACTCTGTAGTTTCTTGAGGTATGACCTCTTTATGAATACATATTATGTCCTTTATCATCTTATATGTTTGTAAATAATTCCTTATATTTCTTGCAATTACAGACTCCAACATTTTAGCTACAACTGGTTTCATAATCACTGGTTGGTAATTCAACTTTGATATTTTATCCTTTTCCTTGAAATTGGGAACTAAATTCAGTTGTTTCCAATCTTATAGGATCTCTCCTGAATCTAACAATCTCCTAATAGTATTGCTTAACAGTTCATAAGTAACATCTCTGCATGTTTTAATAGTTTAGGATACATTTAACCTAGCTGTGGTGATTCAGACTTTTCAATCTCTCGGCTTACCATAATCTCTGAAAACCTGCTCACATTTGGCATTATCTTTTCTTCATTCTCTATGGGTGCATAATACCACTGTTCCCACTATATATGCTCATACTTCCAAAAGTCTACCATATAACATTTATCTGGAGTGAATAACTTGTTTCTAATTCGTTGGTAAACTCTTCCCAGGAATTTTTTCCAATTTCAATGGAATCACTATGGTTAAATTGAAAGCCTGATCAAGGAAAATAAATAATAAGTCAAGAGAGAGAGAGAGAGCAATGACAATTCTGCTAGTAGTTGTATCATCTAACTTATTGATGTGACATTTCTGGATCATAGGAAGACGTGTAAAACATCATGAACAACAGTGATGATGATAATAATAATAACAAGAACCGGCAGCTCTTGGAAATATGCAATATGGGAAAAAATTCTCTCTCTCTCTCTCTCTCTCTCTCTCTCTCTCTCTCTCTCTCTCTCTCTCTCTCTCTCTCTCTCTCTCTCTCTCTCTCTCTTATCAAACATTCACTTGTAATCATAATCTATTAGGGACTGAATCCAAAACACGCTACAGACTGGCAATACATGTTGTCAGGCGACGTGTTTTAGCAGGTAACACAACTGTGCTGCATAATCACAACATCACCTGTGAATATTTCGCTGTGCTAATAGACTAAAAAAGTAGTAGTAGTAGTGGATTAATAATACTTAGAAACGGTTTGCTTTCCCCATAACTATTTCTAAAGACCACAGCGATATATTTAGTTTTGAAAGGGCCTTTTTCTTATATTGATAATGGTGAATATACTAGTTAAACTATTAGTCGATTCATAAAAAAAGCATCATCAACATTATTGAAATCATGATCTTTCCCCAGAGTACCATTATCTATTAACCATTATCTATTAACTCACAGTATATCCACATATCGTACAGGTGAGCGATCTCACGAACGTCATTATCAGGTGCATCACTGCATGTCCCGTGGCATTTCTCGAGCTATTATAAGTTCACAGGTGTTCATCATTTTGTTACTATTGACTGGATGAATAAGAAAAATTGGTCAGTCTCATGATAAAATACGTATATGTACAGTGCATTTGAGATAGTTCGATGTTATAAGACATTTACGTACATGAGTGTGTGTTCATTGTGCTAAGTTTAGGCTACGTGTGATAGTAGAAAGAAAATTAATGAATGTCCGATAGAGGTTTCAGGTAGATTATATTATATGACTTACCTGAAACCTCATGTAGCTACTGCGTACAACATAAGAAGGGAAATCAATTATGATAGGATTTTGAGGACTATACTCTGTCAACTTCAGAAAATCTAGAATCAATAAATACTACAGGAAAATATTAGTTCTCAATAACAGGAGACACATTATATCATTAGAAATTTTCGCTGACTCTTTATTCTAGTTTTATAGGCTGATGATGATACGGATTATGACTATTGTATTGCAATGATGGGTGTCGGGCATGTTAGTTACCTGGAGGGTCATAATGATTATATAGGTGATATAACAACAGGACATTTTGTTATATATATATATATATATATATATATATATATATATATATATATATATATATTACTATATATATATATATATATATATATATATATATATATATATATATATATATATATATATATATATATATACTGGGAAATTGTTTGCTCGATTGCGTAAGTGCGGAAGTGCCGTCCTGTGGATGTTTATGTTGTTATAGGAGGAAATGTCATGGTGTTAAAGGAACAGTATGCATAATTTCTATAATTTGATTTATATGGGAATCTTAAAGTAGGGCTGATATCATTATTTGTCTCCATAATGTCCAGCAGGGATATGAACAAGTTTGTGATGCCGCAGATTGTGATGTGATAGGTGGTGATGAGTTTACAGGAATGTCATTGTGATAAGGGAAGAGTACAGGAAATATAGGCAATTGATTTTACTAGGATAATGTAATGATGTAAGATAGATTATAATATTCGTAAGAGTGAGTGTCGTGGGAGAACTTTTGAACGTGGAGGTGCAGCAAGTGGCTGGCGGGGAGTGGCCGCCTGTGCCACCAATGACGGCTGGCCACCACAACCTTCACGGATGTCCAATGTCGAAATAAATAACTTCTAAATTATTTTCACCGGTTGGCATTCCTATCTATGCTATTCAGAAGTAAATGAAGGATAATTTCATTAAATTCTCAAATACTAGACTCGGTAGTGGATTGCAGAAGAAGAGAGGAGAATATTACAAAATAGGCATTAACACGAAGTGGAGACTCGTGACTCTCGGGCCTCACCTCCTCTTGCTTCCTGGCCGGCATTTAAACCTTAGACTCTTCTCGCGCCGGGCTACGCCAATACTCCGTGGACATGACCGTCAGGTTGCAGTTACTCTTGCTGGGGTTGGTTGTAGGTTGCGCTGTGGCCGACGACGTGCTGCAGCTAAACGATGCAGACTTTGACAGTAAAACAGCGAGTCACGACACAGTGCTGGTTATGTTCTACGCGCCGTGGTGAGTAGTATGTGTGGCCCTTCTCGATCCCTCTATCCCTCCTGCCCTCCCAGCTGTACTGCCTTGAGGGGTTTTTACATCATTCCCTTGACTCTGTATTGAACTCGCATGTTTATTTTCAACATTTACGCAGTTATGAATTGAATTTAGTATGACTTTCCCATCTGACGTTTCCCTATATGGCTTTCCAGCCTCCCAGTGTGGCCTCATACTTCCCTCTGACCCTGAGTGACCCTAATCCTAGTTCACGTGTACCCACTGTACATTTGTTTATTTTTTTTTACATGTTTTACAAAATATATAACCCATACAATGAGTAGGTGATATCTGACGTTTGCTGTTTGTTGCCTATTCATCCGCTAACATTCCCGTGCATTGTGATTGTGTACCTCGCCTTATTGTTAAGACACGTAACGAATCCAGTAGTCCTCATAACGTAACTGATGTAAGTGTACTCACGAGAAGTACAGTATTAGGGGGCCGGAAAGTATATGGTGGTGGTAAGTGGGCGTGGGGACAGACGGCAGGGGTGATAACCGATATGGACAAAGTGGCTGAGCTTGCGGGTGGGAGATAACGGGTTTGAGGTGATGACCGTGCACGAAGAAAGGAGATAGGCGGCGAGTATGAATGAAGTAAGTTGCATCACTGTTTGGTGAATGTTGAGGATGAATGACAGGTGGCCCAGTAGAAAATGAGGTTCTGTAGATACTTAATTGTAATAGTTAGATTTATGCATCTGCCTCCAGTATTCATTGTGTGTGTATGTTTGTGTCTGTGCCACCCCTCAACATCTTTATTTGTGAAAATTAATCTTCGGAACACACACTAGTTGCCCACATAGCAGACAGTATAGTGCAATATAGCTTGACTTGTATAATTTGAGAGTTCACTAGTTGGTTTATATAACTGATCATTCTATAAGTCCTTCAAAGGCTGATAAGATGTGATGTTTCAGCAAGTACAGTAGAGCAAGTAACTGACGTATGAAATCAGCCCAGTGAAACGTATGCCCCATGCTGATAAACATGTAGATACACGTTTCTGACTGCTTTTCATAGAAGCATCATTTCATATTAAGAAAGGTAATGACAACTGCAGATTATTATTTTATCTTCACATTGCCTTGTATAATTTAGTGGTGTATTTTTCTGTCAGGTGTGGACATTGTAAGAGACTGAAGCCAGAATTTGAAAAGGCGTCTACCACCTTGAAGAATAACGACCCTCCTGTCATCTTAGCAAAGGTAAGTGGGAACATGGCTGTCTGATGTGGGTCACCTCTGATTGTCAAGACTTGAGGGGAAGTCCATGGGTGTTTGATGGATGATGTATGCTGATATATTGACTAAACCAGTGCAGGTATTGATAACATAAATGTTACATGTCTGCTTGGCTTATCTTAGTGACAGTAGTAAAGCAAGATTGTTGTTGCTCATTGATAGTGGTCTTGAGTTTTTAGATTTGGGATTGTCATGGTTTGTCTTGCTGAGATTGCAGGTTATTGTGGAAGACTCGTTTGTTATTCTGAGACCATAAGAACTTCTTAAATCTTATTACATATAAGATTACCTTATTAAAAATCATGTGTGACTTAGAGGTACCTTTAGTTTATAATAAAATGTCTTAAGTTCAAGTTAGCAATGTTTTAATGGGAAGATGAGTGTGATGCACTAGTCTTAACATACATACAGGGTCCTGCTAAGCCGCTCCCTCTAAATGGATATTCCCATGTTGTAGGTTGACTGCACAGAGGATGGAAAGGACACATGCAGCAGGTTCCAGGTGTCAGGCTACCCTACCCTCAAGATCTTCAAGGGAGGTGATCTGTCCTCAGACTACAATGGTCCACGAGAAGCCAGTGAGTGTTGTTGGGGTGGCGACTTTTTTCCTATGTTGTTAATTCACATTTGTCTCCATTTTGATTTTTTATTTAATATGTTAAGGCTGCCCTCATAAAATGCTATGTTGCAAGTTTAGTGAGTTCCGTTGCTGAACATCAAATGGAAGTGATGAAATAGATTCAAAGGCCAGCGAGACAGATTAATGCTGGAGCCACATACAGCTGTAGCACGTGTCTCCAGCTTCATTTTTAAGCTGGCCATGAGAAACCATTACTGGGAACGTGCTAGGGTGCTAAAGGAAAGAATTGATGCATTACCAGCGAGTTGAAGAATCATGGGGAGCCGATTTTGGTCAGCGTTGACTGACCAATCACTATACCTTTACGTAGTGCTTTTCTCAGCCATCCTGCCTTTGACTATATTTTCTTGTATTTATTCTTTCACTTCATGTATTTTATGGTGTTTTATTAATATTACAGAATGTGTTTTTGTTTGTGACAAAGAATGAAGGTAACTTCTGATAATGAATTAATTTATTCCAGATGGAATTGTCAAATACATGAAATCACAGGTTGGGCCAGCCTCTAAGGAGTTGACCTCCATTGAAGTGGCTGAGGCTTTCCTTGCAGCACCAGAAGTCAGTGTTGTCTACTTTGGAGAGGACTCCAAGCTGAAAGGTGAGCAGGAGAGATGTGATGTTTGATGTTCATAATATCCACAAGATTATAAAGTGTTATGGAATTTTATGTAACCAAATACTATATACTTGTTTTATAAGTGCATTGTTAAGTACATGTGCGTGCATGAACAGCAGTGCTCACTATTCTCATCCCCACTAACCTGATCCTATGCCTGCTGTCTTCCTGTATCCCACCTGTCCATCTGTTTCCATCAAGACTACCCTTTCTACTACTATGACTTATTTTCTTGTTATATTGACAGTAATTCTAGAACTCTCTCCTTTGATAAATGTTTGAGATTAACTTTCTCGGTTGTTATGGTTTGATATTAATTTAAGAATTAAGGAAGTTATGATCTGATTCTGTATTTGCATTTGCTAATAGTGGCATAAAATTAGTGGCTATTAATACAATAGGGTTGCATATTAAATCTGGCACTTAAGATGCTTTAATGATATTTTGAAATTTTGTTTTCACCCACAAGCAATGAAGTGTCTTGTTCTAAAAAAATTGCATGTGGTTATCTACCTAAAGGTGGCCCACTCCATTGTGAACTTAGACCAATGTTAAGATGCATATGAAAATAGGTTGAGAGTCCATACATCAAATCTTGATGCATTTCTTTTCTCCTCAGATGCATTCTTGCAGGCGGCTGATAAGCTTCGTGAGACAGTGAGGTTTGCCCATTCTGTTAAGGCTGAGGTGGATGAGAAGTTTGGACACAAGAATGTTATTGTGCTGTACCGTCCCAAGCATCTTGACAACAAGTTTGAGCCATCCTCTGTGGTCTATGAAGGACTGGAGGATAAGACTGCCATTCAAGCCTTCATCAAAAAGAATTAGTAAGTGTAGGAAAGCTACAAAATGTAAATGAAAGAAATCATTTACAGAACTGGTTAAGTACTAGTACATCATCACTTATTAACAATAATACATGGGACTCCATTTTTTCCACGTATTATGACCCTTGAAAATGGATTACAGTGGTAGATGATAATCAAAACTCAATCGGGAACGTTCATAAATGACAATGTGCTTGTGATGGATAGAAACTACTCCCATGATATTAGGGGTCTGGGTGGCATAGTTGGGCCTTCAGTGCTGCTGGCCTGGGTTCAAATCTTTGCCAAACCTAGTTGCCCAGTGGGAGATGTAGCATTCTCCCGTTAACCCTAGTGGTGCCATATGACCAAATGGAATCATTTCCATTTTTCCTGTGATATCAGAAGCACTTGAAAATCTCTTAGTGCAAGAAGGGGTGTTCATTAGAGTGCGGATCATGGAGTCTGTAATGAAGAGGCTAATATGCCCCCCCCCCCCCCCCCCCTTTTTTTTTTTTTTTTCAATTCTGAGCATACTTGATATTGGAATAAGTATTTTCATTGAAGATCATGTTAGTTAGCTTTAAAGAAGTTTGTGGGCTGCAGTTTGTAATGGATAGAAGTTATCCAGTTTTACAGTCCAACAAAAGATACTTGAGGTTTTAAGATTTATTTTCTGTCACGACTGGTAGAATAGATATCAGAATATATTGAAAGATATTTACCCACTGTTTATAGAGTGGAATTGTTAGTTTACTGATGATGATCTGGATGAATGGCCTTTATACAACTTTTAGATTTTCAAAGTTTTCTTTATTCTGCTAAATATTTAGCTAAGCAGAAATGTGGAATTTTCTTCGACTTCTTAGTTAGGTATTAAAACATTTTAGTGATAGAGGAAGAAAATTCACTTGAAACTTTTTCACAGCTTCGGTCTGGTGGGCCACCGCACCCAAGATGCTGCTGCAGAGTTTGTGCCTCCCTTGGTGGTGGGTTACTTCAATGTGGATTATGTGAAGAATCCCAAGGGCACCAACTACTGGCGTAACCGTATCCTTAAGGTTGGTAATAATATTGTTACTATTTATTTTTTCCAGACCTTGCTTCCATAATTGGATGAAGTCTTAATATGAAAAGTATTGTTTGATTTCCATCAGTGTGTATGATGTACAATAAATACCAAAACTATTAATCAGGAGTTTTGTCATTGGAAAGTTTAATAGTATCTTGCATACAAGTTTCTCTAAAGATGCTACTTTTTTTTTATTTAGATTAGATTCATCTAGAGACGTAATGGCTTAACCATTTTTTTTCATTATAGGTTGCCAAGAACTTTGAGGACTTCAACTTCGGTATCTCCAACAAAGATGATTTCCAGCATGAGCTCAATGAATTTGGTCTTGATTTTGTTGCCGGAGACAAGCCAGTGATCTGTGCACGCGATATTAAGTCTCAGAAGTTTGTCATGAAGGATGAGTTTACGTACGTTACCCAGTGTTAACTCGTATTTATTGTGTGATTGTGTGCCTTTGTATGCTTGTGTATGTGAGACAAGGAGTACTTGCAGATTATAGACAAAATGCTAGGCAAGTGTGGTACAAGTTCAATTAAGTGTTATCACAAGCTTTATTTAATGGATTTTTGGGAGTATTTATATACCAATATTTCTCATTATTCCTTTTCATTGTTATTCCATTGAGGCAATGCATTCATACTATTTTGTAATTAGTATTTTATATAAAAAATTGTGGAAAACTTTCTCTACTTGAGTATTTAGCACTAAAGTGAAATAATTCTTCCAGCATTTAGTTTTAGGCAAATATCTTAATGAAAAACTTTGTCTAGATCACTACATTTGTCTCAGATCTGTGTGGATATCTCTACATATTCTGATAAGGACTAACATTACAGAATGGAGAACTTTGAGACTTTCCTGACGCAGCTTTCTGCTGGAGAGCTTGAGCCATACCTCAAATCTGAGGCAATTCCCACTCAGGATGGCCCTGTTACTGTTGCTGTTGCCAAGAACTTTGACGAAGTTGTTACGAACTCTGAGAAAGATGTTTTGATAGAGTTCTATGCTCCTTGGTGTGGCCACTGCAAGAAATTGGCCCCAACCTATGATGAGTTGGGCGAGGCGGTGAGTTATTTATCATTGTTAGGAGAGAAGTTGTACTATTGAAATCTCATGTTTTGCTAGTTTATACTTCATATTATTGAAGGCCAGGCTTGTCAGGGTATATTTGAATTGGTTTTCTATTGTTTTATCAAGAAGTTTTGAATTTTTATGCTATGGTCTTAGAATACAGCTGTATTTCCCCTTTTTCTGGTACAGATGAAGGATGAGAATGTTGCCATTGTGAAAATGGATGCAACTGCTAATGATGTTCCACCATCCTTCAATGTAAGAGGATTCCCCACCATTTTCTGGAAGCCAGCTGGAGGTTCCCCAGTTTCATATAATGTAAGTTTTTGTTTTATTTGTATGATTCTATATTTAGAAGTAGGGGGTATAAAAGTACAAGAGAGTGCTTCCATTTTAGGCAGAGTAAGAAGAGTGAGTAAAAGAAAATTAAGTCCTAGTTTGGGAGATTAATTCTGACTGAAGTTGTTGGAGATCCCTTAGTATTTTTTGTACCCCTGTAATATCTTTCTCCTTTGCAATGTATTTTTGCAAAATAAGTCAAGTTGATTTTATGTTTAAAGTTTGGATGTTTGTTAGCCTCCCTCATTATTTTTTTAAACCAGTTTTGGTGTCAATTACTTAATCATCACATGTACAATGTGGAAATGATATAGATATGATTCACATTGCAAAAGTACCCTTACAGATTATGATTACTCAGGCTTAAATTTCACAAAATAACCATTTAGTGAATCAGATTGAAGAATGTATCAATGTGTTGTTAGTTACAACACTCAGATAAAACATCTGGATGACAATGCCATTAACAGCATATACTAAGTTTTTTTTATTTATTCAGATATTTTCATACCTACATGATGCACATGGCACAAATTTTACTTACAGGGTGGCCGGGAATTGGACGACTTCATCAAATATATTGCTAAGGAGGCCACTACGGAACTCAATGGTTGGGATCGCAAGGGCAAGGCCAAGAAGGTTGAGCTGTGAGGTGTGGGGCTAGCAGGCTGTGTGAGAGAAGGGAACAATAGCTGGTCCAAAGTGTGAAGTCCAATCTCGTAAGTTAAGTAGCTGATGAAAAATTGACTAGTACAGCAAATAGGAGAATGATTAGCCCCCATATTCAACAACCTAAAAACAACCTTGAATCAGTATTGTAGGAAGGATGAGCAGGGTGTGGCTGACTTGAGCGGTGGTTAATAGGTACAGTATAGGTGCCTGGATGCAAGAGTGAGTGAGAGTGAGTGAGCAAGTGAGTAAGGAACTGGTAGATGTAGGGTTATGAATGAGTGCAATCAATAAAATGTTTGTTGTTAAAGTCTTTGTGAGGATGAATTCTTGCTGATTGTTTTTCCCTACAATCACAATGCTGTAGTGTCTCTCTTCTTGGATGAATGCACAAGTTTCTGATACCATCTTTCAGTTAATAAATTTTGTAACATAATTTACTTTTAATTTTCTATGTACCCATATGTGTGAAACCATAGCAACCATAGATTACACTTCCAATGTACAAAAAGATGTAAGGTTTAGCATTTGTTCTTGTTTACATATTGATACTGATACTGATGTACCTTCTGTGGATACCTGAGGAACTTGCAAAATTACTGAATTGATTTGAAGATGGTCATGATATAGAGATTCATTACAGGGCTTAGAAGGGAATTGCACCAAATAGTGACTCACTGGTACACAAAGAAAGAGAGAAGTCCACTTTAAAAATAGATAAGTACAGAAAGGAGAGGACAAGGGTCAAGAGGTGTACCACAGTAGACTAGTGGTGTGTCTCTAACTTAACCTAACGTTTACATAATGCATGGTAATTGTTAGTTTAGGGTAAGATTACAAGGAGATAGTGCCTTAGTTAGGGAGAAGGGGGGAGAGAAAGTAAAAGGCTGGGATATTTCTAACCTTTGGATGAATATCGGTGCATTAGATTATTGTTAAAAGTAGTAGTAGTGAGGATGACAGCAAAATGTTTTGCACAATCTAATCTGCCTTCTATTTACTTATCATTTCCCCAAAATAACATTATAAGCTTTGTAATACGAGTGCGCCATGCATTAGGTAGTAAAAATCTACGATAATTGGATATTTCACTTAATACTAAGGATACCCCGGCAGCCAGTGTTATTTAGGCTGAATATTGACAATCTGTGACGAAATGACAGTCATCATTATATATAAAGTGTTGAAATAAGGGACAATGGAAGAAATTATGCACCGGCATATTAATTTTGGTCTCTGTCGTTGCGTTTCCTGTACCAATCGCGTCTTCTGGCCACACTGTTTAGTCCGACTTAAGGGACCGGCGGGAGGGTGTAAGGCAAAACTTGAGTATCTCCTTTGTATTTACCGGTAAGGCTTTGAAAGTGTTTCACATTGAACGATTTACTTGACATTCTCTCTGTGCTGTGAAGGAAAAGAAAAGTTATAGGCGAAAAACAATGTAAATGAGCAGAAAGCAAAACAGACTGGATGATAGAAAATGACTTTTTGCTGAACGTTTACCACAGTGAAGACGAAAACCATTTGTGCAGTTGTGTGTGTTTTCTCGGCAAGGTAAGCTTCACTTTTTTTTTCCCTAAATCTCCAGGACAAGATATCAGTGAATTATCCCTAGCAGTAAACGAAACACGCAAATGTAAACAAAGGGTCAAATGAGGCCGTTCTGTATATCAGCAATTATCTGGTTACTTCTCATTTCTTACAAGCCAAACATATCAAAAGACGGAGCTACAAGCATGTGCATTCATATAATCCCGTCAAGTATATCCGCCATTCCCTGGTGTCGGTGTAGTAAAGGTTTGAAGTGAACATAGCGGTACCTGGCAGCTGTTGGTGCCGCCGCCGCCGCTGCCATTTCGGATTGGACTCGCCTTGAGCTGAGGTTGGTAATAGTTTTTTTCTCCATTATCTCACCATTTACCAAGGAGTTTACGTGGGTTTTATGGTTTCTAACTGATAGTCAGTAACAAATTACAGTAAACCCTCGATATAACGAATCTCAATCTACCGGATATCGGCTATTGCGGACAAAAATCTGAACGGACAAAACCAACTCGGACCGTTGTTTCAACCAACTCGAACCATCTGTATTAGTGACTGGTTTTGTGGGTGTTTCATGTAATCATGTGACTGAGGAGGAGAAAAGCCGGTGCCAGGTTCTTTTCGTTACGTTCCTCGTAATATACGAGGTATTCACGGTGTCTGCGGGTGTTTCTTTGGACAAATGTTTACTATTGGTGGAGAAATAGAAGAAGGGGGGGAAGAGGAAAGGATAAATGAAGGAAGAGTTAAGTCGGTGCCAGGTTTTCTTCGTCGTATTACCGTAATGTACAAGGTTTTTAAAGGTGTTTGTGAGTGTTTGTATGGTCAGCGAAATGTGTGACAAGTGGTAAGAGTAGGGGAGTGAGGAGGAGGAAGAAAAGAGAAATTGAGGAAGAGGAGGAATGTGAGGCTCTCCGTCATTATTTCGTTGTGTAGATGTTGATAGTGTGTGTGTGTGTGTGTGAGTGTGTGTAATTCACTGTCGCGGTCGCCTGCTGGTCACCCAGCCAGCCTTTTACCTATGGAGCGAGCTCAGAGCTCATATACCAATCTTCGAGTAGGGCTGAAACCACATCACGCACTACACACCGGGACAGCGAAGCCACAACCCCTTCGACTTACATCCCGTACCTACTTGCTGCTAGGTGAACAGGGGCTAGAAATCTAAATACTCATTAAGAGGTTTGCCCATTTGCCTTGCCGCTCCCGGATTCGAATCCGGGTCCTATCCGTTGAGCCGAGCGTGCTGACCATTTTGGGTGATAATGTGGGCAAGCAGCGGGGAAGGAGCCTTTTTGTATGACCACGTATGCAGACGTGCTAGTCATTTCAGACATTTTAAAAAGTACCAAGTCAAACTTTTGTGTTCGAGTTTTGGAAAGTTTGACTTTCAAGGTGTTCAAGTACTGAGTCTCTATTGTACTTAATAATGATTATATATATATATATATATATATATATATATATATATATATATATATATATATATATATATATATATATATATATATATATATATTGCAAACAATACTTGTTCAGAGTTTTGAACTGCTCATTTCATGCATATTTTAAAACTTGTTGTGAGTCTTGTCTGCATGAAAAGTGACTATATGTCCTTTGCTTTTTTTACTATGGACAATTTTGAACCTCCAAATTTGTAGAAGAAGCATAGGTTCTCCTCAGAATTTGTGCCAGAAGGACAATTATAGAGATTTCAGACTTTCTCAGCATCACTAAGATGATAGTGGAAAAGTCAGTAAGGAACTGGAAAACTCAGGATTTGACTATGAAGTGACATTAGAGAGTAAAACACATGATCAACAATCTGACACCATCAGAATGGCGGAGTTTGTTACTGAAGTTCAGGAGATTATTGAAAATGAACTCAGCAAGTCAATGTGTGCTATTGCAAGGGAGAAAAGGATGGAAGTAAAGCTCATCAGGCTTGTGGTGCATGAGGACATCTGCTATACAAGATGAGAAAGGAACAATTTCTCTTGAAGGTAATGCAAGAAAAGCCACTGAAGCATGCCCAAAAGCTGATAAACAAGTTATAGCCAATGGAGCCAGATATGCTATATTTCTTCTTTGACAAGAAAACTCCCAAGACCAGAAGATCAGTTACCAGAACAACAGGTGGCTCGCTGTCTCACCCAAAGATGTGCCCAGAGACATGCAGGCAAAGTTTTGAGCGACAAGCATGATTTTTGGTGTCATTTTGTCACTCATTTAATTAAAGAAATGGTGAGGAAACTAACTGTAACAAGATTGGAATGTGCAGATATGGTGTGGTCACCAGTTTAAAAAAAACATATCAGGAACTTGTAGAGGATACTAAGACCAGTAACTAAGATGGCCCCAGCTTAAGTTATGTGGTGTATGAAAAGAGATTTTGAAAACTAAAACTCCTGATGCTGGAACAAAGGAGAGAGGAAACTTGATTGCTGTATATAGACTAGGGAAAAGATTGGAAAAGTTCATGAAATCTCCACTTTCATGTGGGAAACAATGGACATTGGAGGACATGGAAAGAAGCTGAAACAGGAATTCAAACTTGTTGAAGAGATATAAAAAAATAACTTAACAGAGGATAGTTTATATATGGAACTCTAAACAAGGATTTAGTGTCAGCACATACCTTCATAACTTTAATGTCAAATAGAATGATAGTATGTATATATCTGGGTAGAGCAATACAAGCAGAGTTCCTTTCTTGTAATTTAAATAGGACTAGGTATACACACACACACACACACACACACACACACACACACACACACACACAGACACACACACACACACACACACATACAGACAGTGTAGTGGTTAGCACGCTCGGCTCACAACCGAGAGGGCCCGGGTTCGAGTCCTGGGAACGGCGGGGCAAATGGGCAAGCCTCTTAATGTGTTTCTAGCCCCTGTTCACCTAGCAGCAAGTAGGTGCGGGATGTAACTTGAGGGGTTGTGGTCTCGCTGTCCCGGTGTGTAGTGTGTGATGTGGTTTCAGCCCTACCCGAAGATCGGTCTATGAGCTCTGAGCTCGCTCCATAGGGTAAAGGCTGGCTGGGTGACCAGCAGGCGACTGCGACAGTGAATTACACATACACACACACACATATTAGCAAGAAAGATGATTACATGTAGTTAACAAACCACAAATTTGATTTAAAGGAAGAAGTGGTTTGGTTTTTAAGGAAGAAATGGTTTGGCAGGTTATGATGAAAGTGGGGAAGGAGCCAATAGAAATAGCATTAGGCCTCCATCATGAGTAGCTATACTTGATAGCAAGAGTTAAAGTGGCCTTGTAATCCCAGAGAGGTTCAAATATCCAGGAGACAGAGATGAGACATTACCATCTTTATCTTGACTCCCTGGGTGGCTGTGTTGTGGCAGTGAGTGAAGTAGCTCACATTCCGTAGCACTCAGGAAGCGCCAGTAGTTTAGTGGTAGAACGCTGCACCGTGGGGGTCAGTGGCCCTGGGTTCGAGTCCTGGCTGGCGTGAAACCTTTTCTTTTTGTCTGAGCATTAGTTTGTTTGATTTCTATTTGGTATTTTTAATTACTTGTGTATGAGCATGACTGAGGAAGTGATCTGAGATAAGACTGGTAGGTGGGACAATTCTCTCTCTCTCTCTCTCTCTCTCTCTCTCTCTCTCTCTCTCTCTCTCTCTCTCTCTCTCTCTCTCTCTCTCTCTCTCTCTCTCTCTCCCCTCATATCATTGTTCTGATCTGTATGGTATGAGTAACAAAAGCTGAGATGTTAAGGAATGTTGCCATGGAAAGTCTAAGTATAAAATATGCAATGTGGATGGAAATTTGTGTATACTGTATTCCATTGATATATTGTTAATGAGATTACAATGAAAAATATGAAATAACTTTGCTGAACCAGTACTGACTTGAAGATGCCATATGAGAGTGGAAATGAAAGAGAAAAAGGTGATTGTAAGTGGTGAGAGCTAATTTATTGATGTTTTTTTTATATATTTCATAGTCAAGTATAGGTTGATATGTGTATTGCAACAAAATCATTGCTTCATCTTTTTTACTGCTGTGGTTCCTTCTCAAGCTTAATGAAATGGTCTAGTGTAGGTTTAGAGTATAATTTCAAAAGACACCATTAATAGCTTAAGGACTTATGATGGAAGAACTCAGATCTCTCTAAAGGATGAAGTTTTAATTGTTTTTTTATATTTTTTCGGTAAGATTGTCTTGTGTTACTAAAAAGAAGTGACAAATGTGGTGGTCTCATTGCAAATCAAAAGGTGAATGTGTGTCATTGATCATTTTGTGTTGCTATTAGAGTCTGGTGTACAAGGTCTTGTATATTGTCTTCCCTCACTCTTTTCATTGTTGTAATATTGCCTTCTTCCATTTGAGAAGAGCATTCCCTCTGTGAAGCATATTGCAGTTTGCTGGTTTCTAATTGCAAAATAATGATGTCCTCACTGGGAACTGAACTCGAGTTGTGTGGTAATATTCTGGCTACTGTAATCATCGTTGTCATTGTTATCAGAGCTGTTTCCTGTCCTTGGCTAAGGTTGAGAGTTTGCGTGAGTGAGCCATCAGAGAGAGAGAGAGAGAGAGAGAGAGAGAGAGATATTGAGATTTTAGGTATTACCTGATGTGTTTGCAATATTTCATAGCATTCACGAATTGTTCTTGATTACAAGCAGTATAATCTTCTAAGCTGTATACAAAAAGACAAGACAGGAAAGTGTAAAGGTGGTAAGGTAATCTGGGAGAATCAGGAACACTGTTTCTCCCAGGCTTTCTTACCACCTTTATACTCATTTGTCTGGTCACTGCTCAATAAGATGGTTTTTAGATTTCGAAGTTCACATATTTAAAAAAATTACCAATTGTGGATCATAACCTTTAGATTTTTCCAATATTTCATTTAGAAGTGGAGCAATATCATGAATAACTGTACTTGGTAGCAAGTATAGTTAGCCTTGTAACTCCAAAGAGGTTCAGATTTCCAGGAGACAGAGATGAGACGTTATCATTTTTATCTTGACTCCCTGGGTGGCTGTGTTGTGGCAGAGAGTGAAGTAGCTCACATTCCCCAGCACTCAGGAAGCACCAGTAGTTTAGTGGTAGAACGCTGCTCTGGGTTCGAGTCCGGCTGGTGTGAAACCTCTGTATTTTTGAAATTCTACATTATGATTATTTGAAAATGCTTATATGTGAAAGTCTATAATTTCAGAAATTCAAGTCAGTTCAATAGTGTAATAGTTAGCATGCTCAGTTCACAGTACAACAATGTGTAGCATGTGAGTGGTCTCAGTTCTATCCAAAGATTGCTCTCTGAGTTTTAAACTCTCTATAGCGAGAAGCCTCTTAATGTGTATCTAGTCCCTGTTCACCTAGCAGGAAGTAGGTATGGCATGTAACTCAAGGGGTTGTGGCCTCGCAGTCCCGGTGTGTAGTGTGTGATGTGGTTTCAGCCCTAGTGAAGTAGCTCACATTCCGTAGTACTCAGGAAGCGCCAGTAGTTTAGTGGTAGAACGCTGCACCGTGGGGGTCAGTGGCCCTGGGTTCGAGTCCTGGCTGGCGTGAAACCTTTTCTTTTTGTCTGAGCATTAGTTTGTTTGATTTCTATTTGGTATTTTTAATTACTTGTGTATGAGCATGACTGAGGAAGTGATCTGAGATAAGACTGGTAGGTGGGACAATTCTCTCTCTCTCTCTCTCTCTCTCTCTCTCTCTCTCTCTCTCTCTCTCTCTCTCTCTCTCTCTCTCTCTCTCTCTCTCTCTCTCTCTCCCCTCATATCATTGTTCTGATCTGTATGGTATGAGTAACAAAAGCTGAGATGTTAAGGAATGTTGCCATGGAAAGTCTAAGTATAAAATATGCAATGTGGATGGAAATTTGTGTATACTGTATTCCATTGATATATTGTTAATGAGATTACAATGAAAAATATGAAATAACTTTGCTGAACCAGTACTGACTTGAAGATGCCATATGAGAGTGGAAATGAAAGAGAAAACGGTGATTGTAAGTGGTGAGAGTTAATTTATTGATGTTTTTTTATTATATTTCATAGTCAAGTATAGGTTGATATGTGTATTGCAACAAAATCATTGCTTCATCTTTTTTACTGCTGTGGTTCCTTCTCAAGCTTAATGAAATGGTCTAGTGTAGGTTTAGAGTATAATTTCAAAAGACACCATTAATAGCTTAAGGACTTATGATGGAAGAACTCAGATCTTTCTAAAGGATGAAGTTTTAATTGTTTTTTTATATTTTTTCGGTAAGATTGTCTTGTGTTACTAAAAAGAAGTGACAAATGTGGTGGTCTCATTGCAAATCAAAAGGTGAATGTGTGTCATTGATCATTTTGTGTTGCTATTAGAGTCTGGTGTACAAGATCTTGTATATTGTCTTCCCTCACTCTTTTCATTGTTGTAATATTGCCTTCTTCCATTTGAGAAGAGCATTCCCTCTGTGAAGCATATTGCAGTTTGCTGGTTTCTAATTGCAAAATAATGATGTCCTCACTGGGAACTGAACTCGAGTTGTGTGGTAATATTCTGGCTACTGTAATCATCGTTGTCATTGTTATCAGAGCTGTTTCCTGTCCTTGGCTAAGGTTGAGAGTTTGCGTGAGTGAGCCATCAGAGAGAGAGAGAGAGAGAGAGAGAGAGAGAGATATTGAGATTTTAGGTATTACCTGATGTGTTTGCAATATTTCATAGCATTCACGAATTGTTCTTGATTACAAGCAGTATAATCTTCTAAGCTGTATACAAAAAGACAAGACAGGAAAGTGTAAAGGTGGTAAGGTAATCTGGGAGAATCAGGAACACTGTTTCTCCCAGGCTTTCTTACCACCTTTATACTCATTTGTCTGGTCACTGCTCAATAAGATGGCTTTTAGATTTTGAAGTTCACATATTTAAAAAAATTACCAATTGTGGATCATAACCTTTAGATTTTTCCAATATTTCATTTAGAAGTGGAGCATTATCATGAATAACTGTACTTGGTAGCAAGTATAGTTAGCCTTGTAACTCCAAAGAGGTTCAGATTTCCAGGAGACAGAGATGAGATGTTATCATTTTTATCTTTACTCCCTGGGTGGCTGTGTTGTGGCAGAGAGTGAAGTAGCTCACATTCCCCAGCACTCAGGAAGCGCCAGTAGTTTAGTGGTAGAACGCTGCTCTGGGTTCGAGTCCGGCTGGTGTGAAACCTCTGTATTTTTGAAATTCTACATTATGATTATTTGAAAATGCTCATATGTGAAAGTCTATAATTTCAGAAATTCAAGTCAGTTCAATAGTGTAATAGTTAGCATGCTCAGTTCACAGTACAACAATGTGTAGCATGTGAGTGGTCTCAGTTCTATCCAAAGATTGCTCTCTGAGTTTTAAACTCTCTATAGCGAGAAGCCTCTTAATGTGTATCTAGTCCCTGTTCACCTAGCAGGAAGTAGGTATGGCATGTAACTCAAGGGGTTGTGGCCTCGCAGTCCCGGTGTGTAGTGTGTGATGTGGTTTCAGCCCTAGTGAAGTAGCTCACATTCCGTAGTACTCAGGAAGCGCCAGTAGTTTAGTGGTAGAACGCTGCACCGTGGGGGTCAGTGGCCCTGGGTTCGAGTCCTGGCTGGCGTGAAACCTTTTCTTTTTGTCTGAGCATTAGTTTGTTTGATTTCTATTTGGTATTTTTAATTACTTGTGTATGAGCATGACTGAGGAAGTGATCTGAGATAAGACTCTTTCTCTCTCTCTCTCTCTCTCTCTCTCTCTCTCTCTCTCTCTCTCTCTCTTTCTCTCTTTCTCTTCCCCTTCCCCCTCATATCATTGTTCTGATCTGTTTACTATGAGTAACAAAAGCTGAGAAGTTGAAGTGGCCTTGTAATCCCAGAGAGGTTCAAATATCCAGGAGACAGAGATGAGACATTACCATCTTTATCTTGACTCCCTGGGTGGCTGTGTTGTGGCAGTGAGTGAAGTAGCTCACATTCCGTAGTACTCAGGAAGCGCCAGTAGTTTAGTGGTAGAACGCTGCACCGTGGGGGTCAGTGGCCCTGGGTTCGAGTCCTGGCTGGCGTGAAACCTTTTCTTTTTGTCTGAGCATTAGTTTGTTTGATTTCCATTTGGTATTTTTAATTACTTGTGTATGAGCATGACTGAGGAAGTGATCTGAGATAAGACTGGTAGGTGGGACAATTCTCTCTCTCTCTCTCTCTCTCTCTCTCTCTCTCTCTCTCTCTCTCTCTCTCTCTCATCATTGTTGTCTTGATCAATTTGGTATTGTGAATACTAAATGAGTAACAAAAGCAGGAATATTGCTGTGGAAAGTCTTAGTATAAATTGTGCTATGTGGATATACACTTGTACATATTCCATTGATATATTGTACATACATATATATATATATATATATATATATATATATATATATATATATATATATATATATATATATATATATATATATCCATTTGTGTATGTCCAGTTAAGACATGAGTGACAGTGATGGTGATGAGTCTGGTGGTGTGAATGTGTGAGTGTTAGGAATGAAGAAGAGTACCAGTAGTGGTGATGGATTTCATCTTGTGTGGTGTGTGGCAGTGTTGCAAGGCACTGTGCAAAATTTATCATTGATGTGTTTAGTGAAGTTTGGGTTTTAGAATATGATTTATCACTTTAAAAGAGGGTGTGAGGTATTATAAGTTATGACCTGATATTGTTCCCAGCATTAAATATTAGATTCATGAAGTCTCTAGATTACATATACAAAAATACAAGATAAGAAAATTGTGATGTATTCAGAATGACAAGGCTTCTTTTTGTTTTTGTTTATTTATATCTTAACCTCATTATCTTTTCAGACACTTGAGTTCCTTCATTATATGTGTCAGCTTTGCTCTCATGTGTGAAGTGATCATTCCAGTGGTAGAAATCAGTGAAGCAAAGCAAATAGTTTGATAGAGGTGGTGATTTAATTGTATTTTTGTTATTGGACACTTTTGGATGATTGAGTGTGTTGACAGGCTAAACATATTTATGCTTTGCAAAATATCCAGGAAAAACATCAGTATCCAGAAATTACACCTACATATCTTCACATATATTTACAGCCCTTGCCTTTTGTGAAGCTTGATAGAAAACACTTGGTTTATGTGCATTTTATTCAATGTATGTACAGATATAAAAGTAACTGGCATCACTATTTTTGGGAAATGTACATGATGGCATCAACAACCATGAAAGAAACTGCTTGTATTTAACATGATATTGAAGCTGAAAATAGTTAATTTATTAAGGATGAGTATTGTGATTGATGTAGCATCATATAGTTACAATTGAACATATAAGTCACTAAACATTTTTCCCCAAAGCCTGAAACTCTAGCTAGGGAAAGAGAGAAAGGAAAAAAGAATGTCTTGGATTTATGATGTTCGTTTTTACACAGAAGTGGACCTAACTTCTCACTACATACAAGTATATGATTGTACATTCCATAATACCAAATACATACTGGAGAAGCAAAATTAAACTTTAAGATGACTCTAGTGTACGAGTCAGTGTTGTTTGTTCATAGACTGCTGAGCAAGATTTGCTGAAACTTTATTGGAAAATCGAGCAAGGCAGAAAACGTTTAAGAGTTACTTTATTAGATTTTTTTCATTGATTTTAATGTTTGGTGTTAGAAGTAAGGAAAACTTTTGTGAAGGAAAAGCGAAGTGAAATCTGGTTTGAGTAATACTAGTAATTCCTCTCAAAGATATTTCATAATTTTGAGAATTTTTGTGTTAAGAAAACATGGTAAAGAATTTTCTCCAAGTTTATCAAATGTGGTGCATTAAAAACAATCTACACTATGATATTAAGTTTGCTATATGCGAAGACTAGAACGAAAATCTGTTTTAATTAAGTAGTTTTTTTTTTTTATATCTTGCATAGTTTCTTAGATTGGGATTGCTTAAAGTTAATTAGAATTGAAAATATTGAGTGTGGAAACGGTGATCTGAGTTTACACAATGTAAGAGATGCAGTATTGGCTCAGCATTTCCACCAGGCCGTAGTCCGACACATCCAGCGTGAAGCTGTGAACTGCTCCTGCGCCCCCTACTGTATACCTAAATGGTCATTTGTTTAAGATGGCTGCAGACCAAAGACCTTAGAGAGTGTCTTTGCTGCAGACTTACGTGTGTGTGTGTGTGTGTGTGTGTGTGTGTGTGTGTGTGTGTGTGTGTGTGTGTGTTTGTTTGTTTGTTTGTTTGTTTGTTTGTTTGTGTGTGTGTGTGTGTGTGTGTATGTGTGTGTGTGTGTGTGTGTGTGTGTGTGTGTGTGTGTGTGTGTGTGTGTGTGTGTGTGTGTGTGCGCGCATTATACGCGCTCTTCCTCAAGAGACATGACAGAGGTTCTGGCAGAGTGCTGGTCTTCACTTTCATTAATGCGGGTCTCCCTTAAAAGGTTTTGTTCACCTAGTCCTGCATTCGCAATGAAGACATTGAGCGAGGCTTGTGTAGGAACTGCAATCTCAATCTCCGCTCTGTCTGTTGTTTTCTCCGGTGCTGATATCACTAGGTGGGGGACTTGTGGACCTTCCTTCATGTTGGCGTGCGTGGTAACCGTGACGGGGCGTGTCTGGTGTGAAGGAGTGGCAGACTGAGTGATGCAGGGGAGGGATTTGGAGATTGATCTTTTAGTAGCTTGAAGCAGTGTCTTCAGCTCTTCGCGGAATGTCTGGTTGATGGCTAGGAATAGGATATGTGTGAGGTGCTCCCCCAGCAGGAGGAGGTTGGCACTCGCTCGGAACACCTCCTCGCTGAAAGGCCCATGGCAGTGCTTGATGTTTCTGGCGAAGAGAAGTGCATGAACAGCAGTAGGCACGGCAGAGGTGATGGAAGTGAAGGAGATAGCCAGCGATATATAAATACTGGAGTAAGCCTGGTCCCGCGTGCGTCTAGTGGAGGCAGAATTGTGTAGGCGGCTGCGCACCAGACCGATTATAATGAATGTGTTGAATGCCAGCACTAGGAATACTGGCATTACGATCACCAGGATGCCACGCACAATCCATATTGCCGTCTGCCACACCTCTGTCATGTCGCTCTGATGCAGACTGTCTAGAATAATCCAGGCGCCCCCTTCGCAGCCCTCTATGTGGTCAGCGGCGGCCTCCACCTCTCCGACGGCGCCCATACAAACCACCTGCACGTCTAACAGGTGCCTTAGGTTCACCAACACGCATAGCACACAGGTGAAGATTATGCGAAGTCTAATGACCCGTGGCTTTTGGGATTGTTGGAAGCGTCTGAAGCACCACAATGCCAAGAAGCGGTTGTAGCACACCCACACAATGACGTAGAGACAGAAGGTCTGCAACGTGTAGTACACCGTGAAGGAGAAGTGGGCGAACACTCCCATAGCATAGGAATGTATGTGACATCCGTTGAGTGTCAGGACGGTCGTGATGCTGATCCCCATTACTCCCGCGTCCAGGCTCAGCAGCAGCTTCATGTACCTGTGGGAAGAGAGGCAAGGCCGAGTGTGTGATGCCACTTCTTGTGTAGGAACACATTACATGATAAACTGACTGACTAGAATAGCAGTAGGGAAATATGATTACTTACGTGGTTATTGGTAAGCCTTGCATTCGTGGTCTGTGGAGGAGGTAGAGACCAATGGCTGACAAGATCACGCCCACCACCAGCAACACGGGGACTAGTATCCAGTAGCTCACCACCAGCAACTGCCTGATCCGCGTCTCCTCCTCCTCTTCCTGGCCATGCTGCCAGGGATCGTTGGTGACCGTTGTGGGGGTGGTGGTGGTGTGAAGGTTATTAGTCATGGTGTAGCTGAGGGAAGTGGCGGTGGTGAGAGAGAGAGAGAGAGAGAGAGAGAGAGAGAGAGAGAGAGAGAGAGAGAGAGAGAGAAATTTTCTTCACCTCTTCACACACACACACACACACACACACACACACACACACACACACACACACACACACACACACACACACACACACACACACACACACACACACACACACACAGTTGACACAGTTGACAAAGAGACACACTTGACATACATAATCAAATAATTCACCTACATTCTGTAGATGTTCTCATTGAGCAGATCAGTAAGGTTTGTGAAGGATGGCATGGTGACTATACACGTAGTAAGCACAAAGTGGGGTTTGTCATAAGGTAATCAATCTGTTGTTCGTTACACTGACTCGCTGATATGCTGGTTTGTGTCTTCATCTCCCCACTTCCATCCTAAGGGTTGAGATATGAATCAAAGTCTGGTGAATGGTTCAGGTTTATAGTCAGTGATGAAGCTCTTTGCTTGGCTCAGTACTCGTACAAACACTTAGTGCACTGCCATTGATGGGCTCATTTCTGTGGTGTATGTTCTAGATTTCCTTGAACCTTACTTCTCCCTGAACGTGTGTCTTGATACATTAATTACTACGTCACACAGATGTTCTTTCCATGAACTAGAAACCAGGTATTTCTCTACGTATGATGTATATATGATGTTTTCACGTTTTCAATGAAAGAAGTTTATTTATTTTTTCTAATAGGTTGTTGTACTGGAGGAATATCATACATACGCGTGGCCACACTTGTATTTCTTTGCATTTTTCCGAACACCTATCAAATATTTTCTACTGTTTTTATTAATTTCTTTTGTTTTCTTTACTGACTTGGATTCTGAGCTTTGTTATAATGTACTCTTGTAAATAAATGGCATCTGAGTGTTACTGGTACATCAGAAAACTAGTTATTGTTTCGCTCTCAGAATATCACTCATCTAAGCAAGAGTCAGTGAACCATTCCCACAGGAACAAATACTTGGCGACAGTTCACTCTCACACCTTTACTCGCCAAACAAAATTTATCACAGTTCTTGTAAAAAAAAAAAAAACCTTATTTTCACTAATCATACGAGTGTTTCTAAGAATTACGCAGTTTCGAGTTTCTTCGCATTTATTTCTCGAATAGTAGCCAGTATTACTGCATCGTCTCAACAGTGGTGTATGCAAGTTGCTTAGAAATTCATCCGTTGCCACTGATCTTTTCAATATTTTCACTGTATCAATGTAAAGAGCGAATGCGGAACTCAATGGATCACCCTGGCGAACTCCAATCGACGCGACCCATTACTTCTGAATTGAGTATATTCATGGTACGCACACACTCACTCACACACACACACACACACACACACACACACACACACACACACACACACACACACACACA
>CM035181.1:33680935-33692718 GCA_020233015.1 Callinectes sapidus | reverse complement strand
TAAAAAATAATAATGATAATAAAATAGAATAAAATAAATAAATAAATATGAACACGACGAAATGTAATATTGCCAAAATTTTAAAACAAAGTCCTCACGTGTTTAATTTTTTGGCCGTCGTTGTAATAAAAGTTCCCGTGAAAAGTACCCCCCCTCCCCCTCCCCCACCTCACCCCCATTACCTCGCATCACCACTCATCACCACCCATCACCCCCGCACTGTTAGCCTGCCCCACCCGTCACCACCCATTACCCATCACCACACCACCACACATCTCCCTCCGTCACCACCCACTACGTCATGCTAGCAGGGGGGGGCGGGGCAGGGCAGGGCGGGGCTGGGTTGGGTGGGGCGGGGCTGGGTTGGGTTGGGTGCACTCGTAGTAATAATAAATAGCGTGACGAAAAAAGTGCAGTGAACCGTAACTTGCGGCGTCTGTCAAGGGGAAGTGGATGCGGTGGGGAGGGAGAGAGGGAGAGGTGGAGGGAGAGGGGATTAACGCCTGCCGCCTGCCGCCTGCCACACGCCACACAACCACTTCTTTCCACTTCCACTCCCTTCCACTGCCTTCCACCGCCGCACAGTCCCTCCCTCCCTCCACCTACCCCTTCCGCCCCCCTTAAATCATCAGGGCCAATATTAACAGATTCATAAGTGTGTTGCTCTTTCTTAGACGAGTTTGTAGTCTTAAAATTCATCTCAACCTCCCGAAATTGGTCTTGTAGCCATAATCTCACCTGCACCTTCAAATTTACTCCTTTTGAGATAATGTCTAAGGTACAACACCGATTACTGAAGGTTAAGATGGACTTTAAAACTGGAGATTCGTCTGAGCAAAAGTTACATGTTTAAGAATGTCTGTTTATATGAATCCTGGTAAACACACTCCGTCATTATTTCTCCCATACAACACTGATATCCTCGTCAGTTTACGCTGTACTAAAGTTTATCAGTTTTTTCATCGATACCATGAATAGGAAATGAACTGAATGAATGAATGATATAGTTATATTTCAGGGGGAGGGACATAAATTCCTGATTGTGTTAGTAATAGAACTTGAATAATGAAATGGCAGAGAGAGAGAGAGAGAGAGAGAGAAAGAGAGAGATGCGACAGAAAAATAGATTGGTGAGTTGTGCCTGTTTAGTTTTATAGGAAAAGTGTGGGTGATGAGGCGAACATGTAGAAATAAAGGGCAGCGTCTCTATAGATGATACCAATAGAACTTGAATAATGAAATGGCAGAGAGAGAGAGAGAGAGAGAGAGAGAAAGAGAGAGATGCGACAGAAAAATAGATTGGTGAGTTGTGTCTGTTTAGTTTTATAGGAAAAGTGTGGGTGATGAGGCGAACATGTAGAAATAAAGGGCAGCGTCTCTATAGATGATACCAATAGAACTTGAATAATGAAATGGCAGAGAGAGAGAGAGAGAGAGAGAGAGATGCGACAGAAAAATAGATTGGTGAGTTGTGCCTGTTTAGTTTTATAGGAAAAGTGTGGGTGATGAGGCGAACATGTAGAAATAAAGGGCAGCGTCTCTATAGATGATACCAATAGAACTTGAATAATGAAATGGAGAAAAAGAAATGCGACAGAAATATAGATAGATGAATTGCTTTGCTTATTTAATTAATGTTATAGGAAAAGTGTTGATGATGAGGCGAACATGTACAAATAAATAGCAGCGTCTTTATATGTTTTTTGTCTATAGCACTTTGTTCACTATATACAAGGCAGTTTTTAGAGGTGAAAAATAAACACAAAGATAAGAAGGTGAGTTTATTCCCGACTAGTTTTGCGTGTAGCTTCTTCAGGGGAACTCCTTACCTCCTTACCTGTGTGTTTCTTGCCACCTCCTCCCCCCAACCTGCATGTTACTCGGGACACTTCAGTTACTAAGAGTGGGATTCAGGAGATGGAAAGTGAAAATGTGAGGAGAGATGGGAGGACACTCTTGGTGGTGGTGGTGGTGGTGGTGGTGGTGGTGATTGCAGCGACAAGAACCAAGCAGCACCTCACCTCGCCTGCTGCATTACCTGTCTGGATCCACCGTGTTCACCTTGAGCGACCCAGCTTCACCCCCCTCCACCCCCACCACCACCACCACCAGCCTAGATTTAGTGGTGGTGGTGGTGGTAGTGGTAGTGGTAGTGGTAGTAGTGATTAGAGTGGTAGCAATGCCATGGGTGAGAGTACAGATGATTGAATACCTTTACGCTCTATAATTGAACCATTGGATAACTTAAGCAGTAGGAAATTCAACCAACAAATACTGCAACCAATATTTTCTTAAACTAATGGACATCTGAACCACTTAACCCTTCAAACAGTGGATAATTCTCAAATCTTCTTGTCAATACCTGAACTCTATAATTGAACTATTGGATAACTTAACAGTGGATTATAGAACCTGTCCACAATTCAACTAATAGACAACTCTTAAACTAATGGAAATCTGTACCAGTAAACATTCCAAGCAGTGGGGAACTCTCAAATCTTCCTGCGTGTGTTACTGCTAGACAAGGTGGGGGGATGCAGCCTTCTGTCCTCGAAAATGGGATAAATCAAGGAGTAATTGGGTGAGCAGTTTATTGTGAGGTATACTAGTGGATGTGGATAAATGGAGAGTGACTCAGTTTTAAGGGGGAATAGTACAACAGTGAAAAGTGAAGATTGAATGGTAAAAGATTAATCGAGAAATATGATGCGGAGGAAGAGGAGGAAAAGGTTATTAGTTTTGTATATGTAAGATTAAGTATTGTGTAATATTTTATATTATTATTATTATTATTATTATTATTATTATTATTATTATTATTATTATTATTATTATTATTATTATTATTATTATCTTCTGAATTTACTTTCTTTAATTTAATTTTCTTTCACTTTTTTGTCATTTGTTTACGTGCGTATTGTATTTCTCTTCACACTTATCAACAAATTAATCAGTGGCGTGTCCGGTGAAGCATTAACACCAACAGTGAAGAAAACAAAAATGGATTACTCAAATTTGGTCACACACACACACACACACACACACACACACACACACACACACACACATAAAGGTTGGCTGTGCAATGTCTTTCCTCTCTTTCTTTAGTGGCGTTCCCTGTGCCGCCATTCCTTTGCTCCTCCCGTCGCGTGCTTGTGGGCAGTTTTCGCCTCGCCGCTCGCAGGTGATAGAGAGGTAGTACTAGTCACCTGGCTCGCTAAGTACGTGGCGGCACTGTGTCTCCGCCTCCGCTTGTTCGAACCTCACGGAATCACCACGTACGTCACAGCTCTTTTTTTTAGGTTACCTTTAAAGCGGCCGCCTCCTCCTCCTCTTCCTCTTCCTCTTACACCCCATTGAGCAACTCCAGATCTCTCTCTCTCTCTCTCTCTCTCTCTCTCTCTCTCTCTCTCTCTCTCTCTCTCTCTCTCTCTCTCTCTCTCTCTCTCTCTCTGTCGTAGCTCCCACCTTCTGTACCTCGAACACCTTTTAATTAGCAGTAAGTGGCAATGACACCTGGCCACCTGATCACTCTTACCTTCATTACCGTGACGGACCTAACGACCGCTGGGAACGACCTAATCACCTCATGACACCTACTGCGTCGTAAGGTGACCCGCCAATGTCACGTCAGGAGGAGGAGGAGGAGGTGGTGGTGGTGGTGGTGGTGGTGGTTGTGGTGGAAGGAATTAGGAAGAAAATGAGTAATGATTGGGAAGTTTACAGAAAGAGAAAGAGGAAATAGAGAAAGTTAAGAAGAAAGAAATGTTTTTGGAAAGGAGGAGGAAGAGAAGAAGGAGGAGGAGAAGGGAGAGTAAGAAGAGGAGGAGGAGGAGGAGGAGTAAGTAGAGGAGAAAGCTAGGATTAGACAGTGGTGATGCAAGAAATTTAGAGAGAAGAACCAAATAAAGAAACATCAAATTGAAAAAAAGAGAAAAAAAAACAATAAAAATATCAAAATACTAAGAAGAAATACACGATGAACTAAGATAACAAAATAAGAAACATTAAAATAATACAAGAGAGATTAGAGAAAATAAGAAAATATCCCAACAGAGAGAAGAATGGGACAGAAATAACGAGACAAGAGGAAATAAAACAGTAGTAAAATAAGTAAGAAAGATGACAAGAGAGAGAGAGAGAGAGAGAGAGAGAGAGAGAGAGAGAGAGAGAGAGAGAGAGAGAGAGAGAGAGAGAGAGAGAGAGAGACGTACTTCACATAGAAACAAATGATAGTTTTCATGCATCGGTAGCCGAGTGGACAGGCAATCTAGACGATACAAAACTGACAATCAATCAAACGATAACCGAGTGGCTGAAGAATATTCACATCTTATTAAGTCTTCTTTTCGATGAAAGTTTCGTCAGAAGGCTGTTCTCAGTTATCACTATACAAATTTGTCTAGTCACCACTGACGGAGCACACCATCTACATATATCTCTCAGTATTATAAGGCGATAGTTTAGCTCACCAAATAAGAAACTGCACTAGAAAAAGTGTTTTGTTGCTACAGGTCAAGCACATGAAGATACACACATATAAACACACATCTAGGGACACACACACACACACACACACACACACACACACACACACACACACACACACACACACACACACACACACACACACACACACATGCACGCACACACGCACACGCACGCACGTACACGCACGCACGCACACACACGCACGCACACGCAGGCCCGCACGCATTCACAGGCACACACACACACACACACACACACACACACACACACACATACACACACACACTCAAAGAAAAACATAAGAACAAACAAAATAACAAACAATATGTTCAACAAGACATAAAAACAAATAGAGAAGAAGAAAGGTCAACTAATGGAAACAAGAAAGAAAACCAAAGGACTAATGAAACCAATAAACGAAGGTAGGCCAGAAGTAAAAACAAGAAAACGAACATACAAACATTTCTTCCGCTGCCGCTGGAGTAGGTATTGGCTTCATCGTTCCCACGGACGCTTACCTCCGACAGATAGTGATTGAAATGATTCTAGTACGTGTTTCCTGCGCTACCTGCCAGCTTATGTTTCACTCTCTCGGTAAGTTGTTTGTAAAAATTTTGATGGAGTCCAGATGTACCGGTATAGATTCCAGTTTGTGTTTTTATTTTTCATTCGTATCCAATAACAGGGAAAAACTGAACTCGACGATAAAGTTACAGAGTTTCTTTGATTTATTTTTCCTTACAATGCCTCTATTTTTAGTGTCTCCGCCTGGCAAGCCTACTCCGAGATAATTTTTCATTCCACACAACACTGATTATATTAGAGGTGCCTTATGTTTCCATAGACCTGTGGTTTCTCTTTATTCCCTTGACCGGTGAGTTCATGCATGCTGCCATTATTGATTCATACCGACTTCAAAGGCATTTGCAATCCATGAAAAGGCAGAGAAAAAAAGGCTAAGTACTCCGGGTGACAAGCTTTAGTTCGTACCCGCACGCTGATAGTTGCGCCCACTCCTCCCAGCAGGTGGTGAAACGCAGGTTGCAAACATCTTGATTAGGAGACTGTGCCTTATGTTAAGTTGACGACACGGTGGAGAGTGACCCATTTGATGTCGTCAGGGAAAACACTTATCACTGATATTGTTACTGATATGCAGAAATATTTGAAGTTTCGTAAGATCTTAATGTTCTTCCTGCACGAAAAGAACGGCCTTATTGCTTATGTCATGCTCTTCGGTGATTTCCGTGAAATGCCTTTCCTCATCTTCATCAGGATGATTTCACGAGGATTTCTGCGTGACACACCTCTATTCCGCCCCACACGTCCTGGAAACCCAGCTATATGACTCTTCCTTATATTACCGAGCGTCCTGCCAGACTGAGATTATTGCTGGCTTTCGGATGAAAAAGTCGCCACAATGTCTTGCCTCAAGACATCCTGAGTTCAGAGTCCCAGGTAACAACAAACACGAAGCACGAGCGTTGATCCGACATGGTATTACCTTTGGAATGCGCCCCCTCAGTCTTAGAAAATAATCGTAGACCCAAAGCTAGTAGGATAGTGAGACCTGTCTGTAGTTGAGGCGCATCTTACGGATAGCAAATGCAAACGTGTAGTCAATTTACAGATTAAAGCAGTGGGAATCCTGACATTATTGTTGTAAAAACACTCACGTGGAGGCAAATGTATGGAGTGGGAGGGGCAAGGTGGCGTTGGAAGACTACCAGCGAACCTCTCATCGCCTTCTTATTATCTTTACCATTCCTGTTCCTGGAACATCAGATAATTGAACGGTGTGCTTTTAATGATAAATATATTATCATCAATATCATTGTTGTTACTGCTATAATAATAATAATAATAATAATAATAATAATAATAATAATAATAATAATAATAATAATAATAATAATAATAATAATAATAATAATAATAATAATAATAATAATAATAATAATAATAGTAATAATAATAATAATAATAATAATAATAATAATAATAATAATAATAATAATAATAGCCTTTAATGGTTAGGTTTTAAAAAAATCGTGCACTGGGATTACGTGATGTCTGTTCGAGAGAGAGAGAGAGAGAGAGAGAGAGAGAGAGAGAGAGAGAGAGAGAGAGAGAGAGAGAGAGAGAGAGAGAGAGAGAGAGAGAGAGAGAGATTTCCTTGACGGGACCGAACTATAAATTGTTGAATGTTAACCTCTCTGACTCCTCTTTAACTCTGATTATTGTATTATAAATCTACTTTATAATTCTTGAAATGGCACTTACAACATAGGAGTGATTGAGTAACTGGAATGTTTTATTACTTGTTTTCTTCTTCGTCCTCATTAAAATCTTATTTAGCTACTAAGATTCAGTCACTACTTTTCGTGCACAACTCATGTAGATCAATAACAAAAGTAATTACAGGATAACAATCACATTTATTATTTCCCAACTTATTGTGTTGATGTTTAGGGTTGTGCAGTGATCCAGTGATCCTTATTAAGGGACTCGCCATGCTGTGTTGCCCGCGACGGTCCAGGGAGAGGCTCAATTATTAAGTGACACTGTATAGCATTTCCCATTAGAGCGCCGTGCCTTACCACTCAGCCTGGTATACTATTGCCGCTATGCCATCCACCTGTGTGCGCAATAAGACAAAATAGTAACATGATTTTCAAGGTAGCAAACAATATATGATTATGAAATATATCTGAATGAGCATTGTTGCAATCAAACAAAGACAAAATGTGGCTGGGGATTAACAATGTTTTGTTTGTCGATTCCAGGAACTGTCAAGGTTGGACGTGATTATAATCAGCTCAGAATGTAGTGAATAATGAACCTACGTGATCAGCTGGTTTTATAACATTACAGTATTTCAGACAAGCCTTTATCACGCAATTAGTTTTTAGATATCATTCGGAAACCCTGACGCTCTACTCACCTTGCTATACTCACTGGACATTTACTAAGTATCATCAAACAACACATTGTCTCAAGAACCTTTTCTACGTAAAGGGATGCAACACCTGTACAGACACTGTTAAATATCATAGGTATACTGACACACACACACACACACACACACACACACACACACACACACACACACACACACACACACACACACACACACACACACGTCAAACACACTCTCTTGTACAGTCTACTATTGGTTTAGGAAGCTTAGTGTGTTTGCCTTGGTCGCCCGTACTGTCAGGATATTCACAGGTCTATTAAGAACCAGGGCTCGTCCATTATGTGCCTTCAAGAGCATATATACACCGCATGTATGAGAGGGACCTTCTACGTGACGGGGAGGCAGTAGCATTTATGAGAGTGGCCATGTATGAGAGTAGCCATGTATGAGAGGGGCATGTATGAGAATGGCAATGTATGAGAGGGGCATGTATGAGAGTGGCATGTATGAAAGAGGTCTGCTAGGTGACGGGGAGGTAGTGGCATTGTGGCCAGCACTTGAACTTGACTATCTTACTGACATAAATTCGAATCCTGCAGGAAAGTGGTGATTTTACTTTGATTCCCTTTAAAGCGCTTTATTTGTCTTCTTATTTTCTGCCTTCTCTGATTGTTACCCTTCCTTTGCCTTCTTCCGCGCACCGTCTACAAGTCCTCTCCAGTCTTCTTTATATTCATCTTCCTTCACTTATTGTTTCCAGGTCTTCTTCCGTCTTCCTAATGTTCATCCTTCATCCACATTTTGTCTTCCTCCACACATAGTCGTCCACCACTTCTTCACTCCCGCCTAACCTTCTCCAATTTTGACACTCTTCCCTCCCTCTCACAATGAATGAATCGAAATAAACCATTACATTATACCCGAGGCACCATTCACTTACCAAACCACTCTAACTCTAACTTTACATTAAAGAAAATAGATTGAAAACGATTATAAAACATATCCCCGACGAAAAAAAAAAAAGAAGAAGCCCCAGTTCCCTAAATATCTATTCAGCTTTAACTTCCGAAAGAAAATATGTTTCCGTAAAGTTCCAACGAAAAAAAAAAAAGTTTTCTATCCGATTTGGTGCTAGAAATCTTCATTGCCGGAGCAAACTTTCTACTTTATACTCGCCGGGGAATTACAAGAAGCGGGAAGGGGAAAGATGTTCGTGAATGCTTCGGTCGTAAGAGGCGATGTGGAAGAGAGAGAGAGAGAGAGAGAGAGAGAGAGAGAGAGAGAGAGAGAGAGAGAGAGAGAGAGAGAGAGAGAGAGAGAGAGAGAGAGAGAGAGCGAGCGAGAGAGAGAGAGACGTAGTCGTGCAAAGTAGGGAGAGAAGGAGAGAGAAAGAAACGATGGATTGAATTAAGGAAGAACAGTGCTGGAAGGTGAAGGGGAAGAAGTTTTGATTTTAGGAGACAAAGTGGAAGTGAATGGAAGCAAAGAGGAAGGAGGAAAATATATGAAAGAAAGGAAGGAGGAATAGTGTTGAAATAGGAAAAAGAGGAGAAAAATATAATAGTACTGGAAAGGGAAAGGAGGAAGGCAGCGAGGAAGAGGGAGGGGGGGGGGGAGAAAGATACAAGAGAAGGAAAGAGGAGAACAGGAAGGAGAAAGAAGTCTTGATATTAGAAAGACTAGTTAGAAGAGAAGAAAAGAGTAGGATAAGTTAGAATGGGATGAAAGACACCGTATAAGGAAAAAAAAGGGTGGAAGGGAGATAAGGGAAGAAAATAATGAAAGAGTGGAGAGAGAGAGAAAAAAAAAAGGAGAAATGAGAAGAGACGAAGAAGCCAGAGAATAAGAAGGAGAAAGGGCAGAAGAAAAAGACAAATATAACACCAATAATGAGAAACAGATAAAGAAAAAAAAACAGACAAACGGAAAACACGAAGCAGAACCAAACGAAACAGAAACAAAGACAAAGCAAAACAAAACAAGACAAGACGTGTAACAAAGCAAGAAAGAAAAAAGAAGAAGAGGAGTGAGCTGATGCAACATGACAGGGAATGGAGAACTAAAGAAGAGGGAAGGAAGGAAGGGAGGAAGGGAGGAAAATGAGGGTAGGGGAACGAGATGTAGCTTTCCCTTCACGCGTGTTCGCCTCCGCACCATACATTTATGCATGCGGGCGTGAAGAAACTCATCACAACTCGTCAATTTGTAGACAAGAGAAAGGCCGAGAGGGAGAGGGAATGGGTAGGTAGATGGATGGGTGGAAGGGAGGCAGGGAATGAGATAGTGTGAGAGAGAGAGGATAATAAATGGATTGATGGGTGGATGGACAGACGAGGAAGAAGAGAAGTGAAGAGGAAATGGGTGGTTTGGTGGATGGAAGGTAGAAAGGAAGGTAAGGAAATTGGGAAAGACAAGTAGGTGGATAAATGGATGGATATAGGGAAGTTATGAAGGGGAAAGCGAAAGTATGAATGGATGGATGGAGGAGAATATGAGTGAGCATAAGAGTAATGAACGAAGAGAGAGAGAGAGAGAGAGAGAGAGAGAGAGAGAGAGAGAGAGAGAGAGAGAGAGAGAGAGAGAGAGAGAGAGAGAGAGAGAGAGAGAAAGGATAAGATCAGAAATATGTTTATAGATAGATAAAGTAGGAAACAGTAAAAAATAAAAATAAAAGAATAAAAGAACTACAGGCAACGCAGAAAGAAGGGAGAAGAGAAAGCTGAATTAGAAGAGACGAAGAATACAGTAAGAGAGTGAGAGAGTTATGATGAAGAGTACAACAGAGGACAGAACCAGAGGCAGGAAGGAGACCAGTAGAAGTTGAAGATGGAGTGTTAGAGGCCTAGAAGAGACGTTGGCGGCAAGCACAGCACAGTAGAAGGCGGGGCAGGACGTAAGTGTTAGGACAGAAATATTGCTTAGAGGAACCAACCGGAGACAAAGGGAAAGGAAGAATAGGGATCTTAGAATACACGAAAGGCTTACAGCAACTAGGGACCAGGGGCAGGGGAGCTTGGGAAATTAAAGATAAAGGGTGTAGGGAGGAAAGAAGAGAGAAATATGCGAGCCTGTGTAGTGCAGAGTAAGTTGGATTAGTTTTCAAAGAGTGGGTGTGTTTTCCTTCCGTTGTGTTAGAAGGGGAAATGAAATAAATACGCAACAGGAGGGAAAGGGAGGAAAAAGGCAGGTGAGGTGAATAAAGAAAAGGAAAGTGTGTGTACGTGTGTGTGCGTGTGTGTGTGTGTGTGGTGCGGGGTATATGTACTATATTACTCTTGAAGGAAAGGAAAAAAAATAACACGTGTTAAAGAAAAATGAGAAAAATAATACATGTTAAAGAAAAAACCATGGAAAAAATCAACGGGACACCAAAAGTACATAACAATTTTTCCCCTCTGCACATTGTCAAAGGGACGTGGGAGGCAAAGTCATTTCCGTGCAGCACCTCGGCCTCCTGCACATCATCTCAATCCATCACGCCTTCAACCACCACCACCGTAAAAAAAGGACTTCAGGGTGACAATTCGACGAAGAAAGAAGCAAGAATAGAATAAGAGTCATTGGAAAATTTTAAAAAGCTAACCCATCATCCATAAGAATCCATTTCAATCCTTGCCTTTCAACTGGGATCTCATTACGAACAATAAAAAAAAAAAATTAAAAAAACTGAAGTGAAACCGTACTACAAAGAAGACAACGAAATCCACATGATCTTTTAGCAGACCCGATCACTTAATCTCACAAACACGAGACTGGAAAGACGGACAAGAAAGAGGAAACCAGGGAAAGGGAAGCGAGTGGCAGCCATAATATAGGTAGAACTCCAGCTTAAGTAGATAGGACTCTCGTGTTCCTGTGATGAAGGTATCGGTTATGATAAGGATTCCCTGGACGCGAGGCAGGGAAAGAGGGAGCTCACTGGGGCCTGAATGATGGGATCCAGCTCAGCGCAGATTGTTGGGGAGGCGGCGCCGTGACGGATGATGGAAAGGGGAGAGAGAGAGAAAGTGGGGCTGGAGAGGGTGGAGAGGTTGAAACTGCCGGGGAAGGGAGCTGGAACGGTGTGGATGGCTAGGGGAAGGTGAAATACAGTGTGGCGGAGTTTGGATAAGACAGGAGTGTGGGAGTGTGGCGTGGCGAATCTAAAGCGAGGTGGAATGAGAGAGAGAGAGAGAGAGAGAGAGAGAGAGAGAGAGAGAGAGAGAGAGAGAGAGAGAGAGAGAGAGAGAGGTAAGGGCAGGCTTGTGAGGCAGGAATGCATGAGTAATGAGACAGGCGGGCAAAATGTGTGAGGCTGGTGAGGCTGGCAGGCAAGGAGGGAGGGAGGCACAGGCAGGCCAGAGGAACGGAACGTGTGGAAGCAAGTGGATCG
>CM035181.1:33630314-33655146 GCA_020233015.1 Callinectes sapidus | reverse complement strand
GAACAATGTTTCCCTTCTTATTTTAATGCTTGAGGTGTTTCGGTAGGAGGAGGAGGAGGAGGAGGAGAAGGAGGAGGAGGAGGAGGAGGAGGAGGAGGAGGAGGAGGAGGAGGAGGAGGAGGAGAAAGAAAGGAAGGAAAAAAGGAAAATAAAAACAAAGAAGGAAAGGGTTACTACTGCGGAAAAGGAGGGGAAAAAAGAGGGGAAAAAACGATAATTGTAGAGGGAGGAGGAGTTTTGGTGAGGGAAAGAGGGAAATAGAAATAGCGCTGCTCCACACACTAACCTGCCCCCCACCTCCCCCATCTCCCCCCCACCCCCCCATTTCCCCTCGAATAAATAGTAATGCATTAGTCATGATGCAAATTCATTACAACTTAACTTGCTTCTTGTCCTTAATAAATTGAAAGGATCGTGTTTTTCATCTTCTTTATCTCTCTCTCTCTCTCTCTCTCTCTCTCTCTCTCTCTCTCTCTCTCTCTCTCTCTCTCTCTCTCTCTGTTTTCTTTTTTTAGTGGTCCCTTCCCTTCCCTTCGCTCACCCGGCGCCCTTCTCTGGTGTGTTAGAGGTGACGTGTCTCTGGGATGGGGTATGGAGGTTGTGGGGTTGGGTACAGAAGGGCTGACTGGCATGAGATGGAAGAGAGATGAGACTTGTGCTACCTTTCGGATTGGGAAGAATAACCGCCGTGTACTGTATGAGAGGTGAGAAAGATTTTGTGTTTTAAGTCTTCAGAAGGTGCCAGTAGAAGTCTTGTGCTCTTCTTCTAATGAGATAGACATAGAAGCTCCTCACTGGGAATGGAAGTACGAATGTCGATTTAGGTATAATGTTCATTGCCCTATGTTCCGGGTTGGATTCATAATGTGGTGCTTCTCTCACAAATCTCACGTTTGTTTGAGGTTTCTTATCAGCTGCTGCTCATTGATTCAGTGTGCTGAGTGTGTTGTTGTTAAATTAACATTCGAAGCGTTACAAATGGAAGGGATCCAATTTGTAGTAATGGAAGTAGCGAAACTGTAGTTTAAAACAATGAAGACGAAAATGTTCTAATTTTATGTAATACAAATGAAAGCTTCGCAGTTCGAGTCTATATATTTAGCAGTCGTCTCTTTTCTCATATTATCAAGGCTCTGCTTGTTGTACTTTTGAGTGTTGAAAGGGAATCAATTGGAAAAGCTAGAGCATATCATCAACAGTGATCAACAAACACTATATATGAATCCACACACAAAAGGAGGGAAACATAACGTAAAGAACACATTTTTCTCAGACAAAGGTCTCCATAATTTCAATCTGATGAACAATAACATAAATAGACATTAAGTACGAACTACTATAGACAATCACACTCAAAAGGAGAGAAACGTGATATATGGAATACGTTGATCTCACACGCAGTTCGCTTTGCTTGGAGTCTGAAGGTCAAAGGTGAATCATTAAAAAGCCCAACCAGAGTTACTTGACGCATGACTCTCAGACTCTCGTTAAGTGAGTCCGCTCGAGAGGCAAAGATCATATCGCAATTTTCCACCCTTAAAAATTCCCCTCATAAAACATTAATACATATATATATTTGCATTAAGAACTCCTGCATGACTTTAGCCGAGAAGGGAAGCAGAAGGAGGAGAAGAAGAAGCTGGAGGAGATCTCTGCGTGGCAACCAGCGAAATTTTCTTGGATTTCGAGACCAAAGTGATGGAAGTCTGCGATCCACGCCAGGCAGAAAATGGAGCAAGGTACGGACTGCTGGGGAAAAAGTGTGAGCTTGGGGAGGCAGGAGGGAAATTTAGACTAAAGTATATCATGAGAGAGAGAGAGAGAGAGAGAGAGAGAGAGAGAGAGAGTAATATATAAGAAAAATAGGAAAGAGAGTGAGGAAAGCAAGAGACTAAGCAAAGCAAGGTACAGGGGAGGAGAAGAAGAAGAAGAAGAAGAAGAAGAAGAAGAAGAAGAAGAAGCCACTTTCCCGCTACTGACAAAAACACACTTTACACAAACTCCGCATCCTCGGGAGAAACTTTTGCCGCGGGGGGAAAAATACGAGATAAGCGTTCCCCGTCTCTGCTTTATCGCGCTAATTGGGAAATAATTCGCCTTCCGTAGCCCCTCCCCCGTCGGATAAACTGTGCGGGCGCCGGGTCCTCCTCTTAACCTTACGTTCTTATCTCTCTATCTTATCCCTTTATTTACAGAGACACAAAATTATGCAATAAGTGGCTCTTCAAGGAGACGAGTTCAGACGGTATTGAAAAATTCTTTGGGGAAAATTGTGTCTTGTCTTTCCTTATGTGGGTGTGTGTGTTTTTATCAGATTGTTAGTGATGCTTAGATGCAATCGATGAAAGCTGAGAGGAAATATGTTAAAGGAGTATTTGAAAAAAGAAAAATGTCTAGAAAAGTTGTTCCTTTTATATTCATTTGTTTAAGGCCTTATATTATTGTTTTTATTTATCGTGTAGCAGAAAGATGCCTTGGAAATCTTATATCTCAATTCTTATGTCCCAGATTCCACTCTTTTTCATGGAGTTGTACTAAAGCGGTACACTATAGAAAAAAATTGAAAAAGGTTTCTCTTAGTTAACATTGTAGCAAGTTTGTTGTTATTGTTTTATATACCAAACTGTAAAATGTTTTACAGAAAAATTCGATATCTTAATTCTGAAGATAGAAAAGGGATATTCATTTTTTTTTTTTTTTCTTTTTTTTTTTTTTTTTTTTTTTTTTGGTGGGGTGGGCTTGCTTTTGTTTTCCCTACGGTTTACTGCACATGTTTGTCTGTTTCTTTTATTTGCCGTGATGCAAAATTCTTTCATTTGAAAATGAACAAGGTTAAGGACATTAAAGAAATTATGGGAAGGTCATGCCCGCGGAGGTTAAAGTTGAAAAGAAAAACAACCTTAAGTTCTCTTTACTTCAGGGCGTCTTTACTTTAAGGTGTTTTGATGTGTTCCTTCTGCAGGCGGAAAAGTTACATTAAGGTGGAAGAAAATGAAGGAATATATACACTTCTCTAGAGCTTACCACCACACACGAAAAATGTCCACAAAAATATTACAGTTATAGTCAAAAGTCACACAACATGAAACATTATTTGTCTTTCTTCACCATTTTTCAATCGATTTTTATCAGTTTCAAGTCTTTTGAATTGCCAAAGTGTGTGTGTGTGTGTGTGTGTGTGTGTGTGTGTGTGTGTGTGTGTGACAAAAGCCCGTGACATGCCAGTAGCACTCCATACTGGCGGGGAGACCGACCCAGCACTAGTAGGTCAACACAGGGGAAGGGAAAAAAGACAGAAAATACAGAAAGAAATATATGGCCGATGGGGGAAAAATGGACAGTGAGGAATAAAGGGAGATAAATCTTTCTCTTTTGCCCTCAGGATTGTGATGTGTAGGGAAAAGTTTGGGTGAAGGTTTCGAGACTGGAGGATGAGAAGCGAAGAGCAAAGCTTGGCTCTGCGTATTTTTCATGTTTCTTTTTGTTATTTTATTCCGTAGTTGTAAATGGTGATGGATAAATGTTTGACTGACTGGTGGCTGTTTGTACTTTATAGAGCAGACACCCATAGATCTGCACTCGAAGTAGTAGTAGTAGTAGTAGTAGTAGTAGTAGTAGTAGTTTTTGTTGTTGTTGTTGTTGTTGTTGCTGAGGTAGTATTATTATTATTAGTAATAGTAGTAACAGCAGTAACATTAGTCTATCGTTTATTGTTTATTGTCAAATAACAATTACATACTTTAATAAACATATACACGTTCACAATTCATTACTTTGCTGAGTTAGAGCTGCATGGCTGCTGGCACATTCTAATTCATTTATATTGCTGAGAACTACCACAATGACGATAATATTATGGTGGTGGTGTGGTGGTGGTGGTGGTGGTGGTGGTACAAGTAGTAAAAGTAAAGCATATGAATCACAATAACCATCATCATCCTCTTTCGAAACCCCCAGTTCTCTCCCATGAAACCACTACGTATTTTTAAACGAAATAAGATAACCTTAAGAAAAACAACAACAACAACAACAACAACAACCTCACCTTCCTCCTCCTGAGCTGACACGGACTAAAAATATCTACACTAACGTTAGAGTGACGGGGGAAACTGGTACTGGTGGAAGGAAGGAAGGAAGGTGTTGGCGGTCTTGAGGGAGCAACAGCCTGACACCAAGCTGTCCTCAGGTGACCAAGTGCGTGAAAGAAGTACAGAGTCTGAGTGGCGATGGAGAAGGATCCGCTTGGAAGTAATAAGTTCGTTATTATTATTATTATTATTATTATTATTATTATTATTATTATTATTATTATTATTATTATTATTGTTATTATTATTGTTATTATTATTACCTGATATCCTTTAAAATAACAAAACAAAACAAAACAGAAGGAAGAAGAATGTTACCTGATATTCTCTTTTTTTTTTCGTTGTGTCAACGCAAACATTTCTTTCTAATGGTCCGTGTGTTAACAAAAGATGACCATAACAGTAAAGGATTAAATAATGGAAGGAATAAAGAAAAAACAATGGTTTGGGTCCACGTTTTGAAAACATTCCGAGGCATTTACTTTACCTTTTGCTATTGATTTTACTCCTTTCACCGGTGAGGAAAAATACACCTTTTTATTGAGGCCTCAATGACGTGAGTTTCGTCCCATTCATTATAAAACAGCTACAATTTTCCCTGTGTGTTCAGTGCACCTAACAACACCCAAGTATCGCCATGTATCGCTTAATGTAGAAAACAAAAGTGACGTCATATCGACTGTTTACTTTCATTCACCTGTGGTCTGTCCAAAGTAGAGAAGTTATGTAATACGAGTGAATACCAGATCCATGTGTTCCCTGCCTTGCCTTTAGTGGGTCTTCCTTTAGTAATGGTAATCCCTCTTGTATCGTTAGCTCTTGTCATTATTGTCCCTTTATTTTCATTCATGTTTTTTTTGTTTCTCTCTTATCTGCCGAACATTATTGAATATTAGCTTAACTTTTTCAGTTTTATGTTTTGACCATAAAAAGGTTATCAAATTTTATCTTTTATTTTCTTCATATGGCTGTTGTAATTTTCCGTCCCTCATAGAAATCCTGAGTAAGAAAATATCGAAATCCACTGATGGTATTAATTTGCCGTGCCCCTCCACACCCCACGTATTGGTGGGAGGAGGAGGAGGAGGTCAAAGAGTCTGAAACAAGCCGCGGAGGAAAGGATTGCCTTGTTTGGCCTCAAAGTTTGGCAAGTTTTGATTTGGTGCGACCGAAGGTTTGGACGTCACTTAAGTTGTTTTAACGACTTGGAATGTTTGAACTGCAAGGGAGACAAAATGAGGAATAAAAGTGAAAGAAATGGAAATCATTAGAGAAAGACCAAAGGAAACACAGGAGTTGTAATACGGGGCGACAAAATTATGTAGCTATCGGTGGTCTGGGAACAGAATTCTAAAACATTTCTGGTCGCTTCCACTCAGTTTCAGAGGATATAGTTGACGTTACCTAGGTTATCATGAAGTTATTTTGTAACTCTAATGCCAGATAAAAAAAAATAATAATCCGCTAATAATATATGTGGCCTTTGAAAATATGTACAGTCATGGTGAGAGAGCGAAATGCTTCGAAAATAACAAAATAAAAGTCTCGCCTTATCTGTACTCGTTATTGTAAAGGAAATTTTAGTGAGTATTCCTTGGATATCTTTAAACATATGGTCAGGGAGACATTTATTGCTTTGGAGACTCAAGAGACCATGTTCTGAAACCCTTCCTCTTCCTAAAGTACATTCAAAAGGCTCTAGTCGATGCTAAAACTGTTTATTGGAATGTTTGTATGGTTTTAGGGAAAGTTTAACAAGACGAAGAACATTATGAACAGGAAAACACTCTTGGGAACCAATTAGGATAGTCGTGGTGAGAGAGGAGAGCGTTTCTGAATACAAGCCAGGGTGAAGTGATGGGCAAAGCTGCGGATGCTGGTGCAGGATGAGACATACTGCCTGACATCTCAATATTGCTGCCTTGATGGCCTAATCTTCCCCTTAGCTAATTGATTCCCAGCACAGCAGACACATCACGTGACCTCTCCTCCAGTCGAGTGTGTGTGTGTGTGCGTGTGCGTGTGCTTGCGTGTGCGTGCGCGTGTTGGTACTCGGTTAAGTGTTTCTAAATATATTCATTCGAGATAAGGATGCAAATAGACTGACTCGTATTTCCTCTCTCTCTCTCTCTCTCTCTCTCTCTCTCTCTCTCTCTCTCTCTCAATGTGTATCTAGTCCCTGTTCACCTAGCAACAAGTAGGTACGGGATGTAACTCGAGGGGTTGTGGCCTCGCTGTCCCGGTGTGTAGTGTGTGATGTGGTTTCAGCCCTACCCGAAGATCGGTCTATGGCTCTGAACTCGCTCCGTAGGGTAAAGGCCGGCTGGGGGGACCAGCGGGCGACCGTGATAAATAACACACATACTCTTAATGCCACCCACTTAGCCTTCCCTCCACGTAGTTCCATAGTTTCTCCCTTTCACCCAGAGGGACTCACTTGCCTTATGTCACCCACCCATCATTCACTGGGAGTATGAAGCAAGACAAGGAAGAGGAAAGAAAAGAAAAGGAGATGGAACCAGCAGAAATATTGTCGAAAAAAGAAGAATGTGAAAATTATTAAATCTGAGAGGCAGATGGAGAGGATTAAAAAGATCGGTCGATGTGACAAGCGACGTGCTGGGGAAATGTGACAAGGGATGAGGAGGGAGAGACGGTAGGCGACAGGGACAGAGAGAGAGAGAGAGAGAGAGAGAGAGAGGGAGAGAGAGAGAGAGAGAGAGAGAGAGAGAGAGAGAGAGAGAGATAGAGAGACGCACACACGCACACATACACATTCCAAACCCACCACATCCTCAGACTCCAGGAATTCATAAGTTTTCCATCGTTTTCCAGGACTTCCTCTCCCGTCCGGACCACTGACGATCTCTTTACCGCCGAAATCCCTCCACAGCCAACCCTCACATTCATCTCTACCAACCCGCGTCTCTTTCCTGCCCTCACTCAGCCCCGCCTTCCCGCACACTTCCTTTCGCCGGCCGATCAAGACAGGGCGGGGCGGTCAATCAGTCATTCAAGGCAGGCAGTCGTACCCCCCCCCCTCCCCACGTCTATCTGTCCAGCCTTCCTTCTTCTCCCTTCTCCGGTACTTCTGTCTACTTAGTTCCTTCGCGCTACGTTAACTTATGGATATACGTACTCTAGTTTTCTCTTCTTTTTCTTTTTTTGTCCTTGTTTTGTTCCCTTTTCATGAGTGCCTTCGTTTGAGTAGCATTTTCTTCTGTGTTCTTTATTTTATTATTATTATTATCATTGGTAGTGGTGGTGGAGGTTATGGTGGTTGTATAAGATTGGTCTTTTCTTCACTTGTTGTTATTGTTGTTGTTGTTTTTCTCAATGAGCTCGTGACTACATTTCCAGTTTCGTAAATATTTTTTTTCTTTAACATTTAGTCTATTTTGTTGTGTATTTTGTTTACTACTTTTCATGAGGATTCCTCTCTCTCTCTCTCTCTCTCTCTCTCGCTCGCTCTCTCTCTCTCTCTCTCTCTCTCTCTCTCTCTCTCTCTCTCTCTCTCTCTCTCTCTCTCTCTCTCTCTCTCTCTCTCTCTCTCTCTCTCTCTCTCTCTCTCTCTCTCTCTCTCTCTCTCTCTCTCTCTCTTAGTTGTTGCTGTTTGTTGTAACCTGGTTTTTTTTTCATGTCCTGTTCATTTCCCCTTTTTCTCATCTTAGACTCTCCTTCTCTTCTTCCTTCTCACCCTCTTCTCATTATCCTTCTCTTCTTCTTCAATCTTTCCTTCCTTCCTTCCTTCTCCTTTACATCTGTGTCTTGCATCTTCTTGTCATTATCATCCTCCTCCTCCTCATCTCCATCCCTCTCTTGGCCCTCATCTCCATCCTGCCTTAACTTCCAGATTCCCCGGAGAGGCTTTGACCTTCCCCATGGTTCCAGCTCGCCCCCGCTGACTAAATTAGATTTCCTAATCCAGGGTTCTGACTGAGAGAGAGAGAAACCGACCGCCCGCTGCCCATCTTCCCTCCCTCCCTCCCTCCCTCCCCACCTCCGCTCACTGCCAGCCATGCACGCGCCACCCAAACACTCTGCATCCTCATTCTCGCTTATTTCAGCCTTCCCTGCGTTCCAACAGACTGTTCGTGGTCTATTTAGGCACGCTTGTTTCTGATGCTGCGTGCTTTGTTGAATGTTCTCTTTCTTCTTTTTCTTTTCCCCTCGTGCCTCCGGTGAACTAAGTGGCCGCAACCGTAAGCTGAAAGGGGGAGCTCTGAGGCGAGACAGAATGGATAGAGGCAGCTTACGGAATGGGAAAGGAGACCAAGACAAAGTGCAGCCTGGGGACACAGAGGGATTACCGTCGGCCAGTCCACTAAAGATACAAGTCCCCACCGCACATTCCACATTTATAACAGCCGCAGCTTTTCCGTCTCATACATCATGTCGGAGCCTGTAACATCCATCGTCTTGTTTGCATGGCATTGAAGTGCAGCCCATCTCCGAACGCCTCAATTTCCCTTGCAAGATTCGCTTAGCCTTCCGCTGCTCCATCCTGGTTCCAGTGCCTGCCTCCCTTCGCCGCTATATCTCTCTTCCTGTCCCTGCCGCTCTCCCGGGACATGCCACAGCCCCAGACACCACCGAGTTTCCTCTATCCCCCTCTTGAGTCTGGTCCTCACGCCCTTGATGTACTTCCCGACCGAGGAGAGGCGAACAGGAGGTGGAGAGTAAGGGTCGGTGTCCTTCTCTCAGCTGCCGTCCACTTGTAGGCTTAGTTGAGGCGGAGTGTGAGTGTCGGGAGATGTATGAAGTGATAGTAAGTGATCGGGGCTCGTAATCTCAAACACTTGTGTACCTCACTTCCAATATTTTAAGAGGGTTTATTCAAATTTACATTTGTTTTTGCGTTTCTAGAGATACATTGACAAGATTTCTGCCTTGTTAACCGGAGAAACACTTGAAAACATCGCAGGTCATCTCTGTATCCTTGGAAAATAGTCGTGGTATTAGAGTTTATGAACACTGACCCAATATTCTTGGTGGTGGTGCTTGGATCATGATAAAAGAAATTGTCATCTTCTCAACGTATACAGTATGTAAATAATGCTTGATGGGATGAAATAGACAGTCATGTTTTATACTGGTATAACCATGTGTAGGTTAGTGTTTTCTTGCTGCCCTCCTTGTTTTTTTCTTGTAATCTGAACAACAGACAGAAGCAACAGACAAAATGGCACTGCTCCCACCACCACCACCACCACTACCATCTTTGCCTTAGCAGAAATATCCATAATATAAAGGATAATAAAAACCTCTCTTATCCTTATGGCTTTCCTGGTGGAGACATTAGCCTTTGTCAGGTCAATTATAAAGACTTTGGGAACTTATAAACTTTTGATTTCCCTTGAGCACGAGCGTCCCGAACGAGAGGGTCTGGCAGGCTAAGAGGAAGCGGGTGGGGCCGTGGATGGGGACACCCGAACCCTGCCAAGAGAAAATCAACTCAAGAATGGAATTGAAAAAAAAAAAGAATAATAATGATAATAGTAACAAAGAATTGAACGACTGCGAGTGCCGACTGATGAATTAATAAATGAAAATAGGTGGAATCCTATTAACCCTATTAGATATAAAGAAAAAAACTTTGGATTAAAAAATAAATATTAATCAGTTCAGTAAAAATTGATAAAGAATAAACGTCATTGGAACAGCGAGTCTTGCAGGCACATGTGCGTTTATTGTATTAATTCCTGTATTAATTTCCTGTATCGATCGCCGCGGAATGAGGACATGTGTAATACGCGCCTAGAAATGAATATTAGTGTATGTTGTAATTCTGTAGCCATCACCTGTGTAATGCAAAGCTCGCTAAAACCAACAGCCCTGATTGAACGCCACGGGAAAAAATTACATTGTCCCACATACACAGATAGACAGACAGGCAGACAGACAGACAGACAGACAGACAGACAGACAGACAGACAGAGAGAGAGAGAGAGAGAGAGAGAGAGAGAGAGAGAGAGAGAGAGAGAGAGAGAGAGAGAGAGGGGGAGGGGGGTGACCAAAAAGTGTGATTTATTTCATTTCAAACAAAAAAGATCGATGCATATTGTAAGAAAATAATCAGGTGAGAAAACGAAGCCATGTGAAAATAATAATAATAATAATAAAGTGACATTCAAAAGTAGCAAGACAGTTTGAACTTGCATCTCTCACTCACCCAACAGCTGCGTTTGTGTAGCGACATTCACCATTTAAACTGAACACTACATGTATAGCAGCTCCCTTGAAACACCGTGCACCCTCCCTCGCCAATCTGACAGACACACGTTCATACAAGTGGACACACACTGCATACAAATTAAGGGACTAGTAAACACCTCTCTTGTGAAAGGAAGTGAGAAACATAGACTGGAACTTTGTATTAACTCTTCTGTTTTTTATTGTCGTTTTTATTTACTCGCTTCGAACTGACCATTATTTATTTCTTTTTCATTTTTTTCAGCGTCAGGCGTAGCAGGAAGTACGCAAAAAAATACATAGTGTACATTCTGTATTGAAAAAAAAATTCATTTGTGTCTTTTCCACTTCTACTTTCTAATTTACCTTTCATTGAGAGAGAGAGAGATTTTTCAATACCATTCACGTGTTTCCATATTACGTTTAGAGATAGTTACTCACTTACGACATTTCATTTCTCGTTATTTACACATTTTTTTATATTTTTTTATAATATATCTCTTCAAATAGTTCTGTCCTTGTCATACACTCGAGCACTCTCTCTCTCTCTCTCTCTCTCTCTCTCTCTCTCTCTCTCTCTCTCTCTCTCTCTCTCTCTCTCTCTCTCTCTCTCTCTCTCTCTCTCTCTCTCTCTCTCTCTCTCTCTCTTACACACACACACACCTTCACGCTGCTGAATTTCTCCGTCCAGCGTTCCTTGAATTTCTTCGTCTGTCAGATAAATTCCTGCGAGTAATTTCTTATCTATTAGAACAGCTGGCGGTGGTGTAAACAAGACTCGGGTGGCGCTAGGACCGTGTTCCTTGCGTCGAGTGCGGGAGTATCGCTCTTACCTGTCGAGAACACGCGGCGATGTCGAGATACAGGATGGCAGGTTCATCGCCCTCTCTCCTCGATTTATGCACAGGCTGAGGAGGGAGTAAGACCCACAATAGAGGAGACCCACAAGAGACCAAACCTACAAGAGAGCCGTATCTTGACTTACCGCATAGCCTCTCAGAACCGTCGTCAGTGCGGACAAGTCTCGATCAATAGTCATATAATCTGCTGTACTTCCTTCTCATAGTGGTGATGTCCTGTGGTCTTCTTAAAGGGCGTTTACGCATTCACGACTTGGCGCGCTGACTACTCCCGAGCGCAGAGTCGCCGCTTGGAGTGAAAAGTTGAGGAGAGAGTTCCCTTTTTCATGCCTCAAACCGAGTAATACCACATCAAACTGAGTAGACAAGGACTACAGTTGGTGCTTCGCTGATTGAGCCGTCTGACTCGAATCTCTTTATGAAGAATTGACTGTTCTATCCGTTGTCAAGGGGCTTTCACCAGATATTACACGTTGACATAGTTTCTACTGGGTCATTTCGTGCTTCCCTTTAAAAGTGGTTGTATCTTCGTTCATTAAAAACTCGTGTCATATTTCCATCTACCTGCACAAGAAGTTCCATGTCACTAACTAATTCACGGATCTTTTATATTCCGTAGTTGTTCTTATATGTAGACTTTTTTATTCTTCCACTGCGGCTTATGACTCTTCACAATGCTAAGAACCATTACACAACATCTTGTAAGTTCTCTTAAAGAATAGAATTGATTAGAAGAATACCTTGTTTTTTTTAAATATGTAGCTATAATAATAATCACGGGATTTTTTTTCTTATCTATTAGCATCTCATTTCATCCTTCTATTGCGAAATGCATCAATTCCAAGCACTGGAAGCAATATACAATGTCATTACATTAACTAACAGGACATAAAAATAATTATTTTTAGCATTTAGCTAGTATGATATTGATAATTGGTAGTTGAACGAAAGGAAAATAACAAAATGATTTATGAATATGGATACGTGTGTTATGAGCACAGGAATGGTTATGAGATGCTTCAGATATGGTGTTGTATGAGCGTTCAGCTTTGATCGTATAATTAAAAGTTTCCTGTTCGCCTCCAGCAGATTCCTTAAAAAAATAATCCAGTTTTATCAAAATAGGAAAGTCTTTACTGTTGTTGCGAATGTGATAATTTTAATTAGGGAGATTAATTAGAGATCTCACCTAAATTAGCTGAAATGACGTGCTTGTGTTAATCACTGTATACCTCAAGACCTGGACGGAAACCAATGACTCAAATAATGCCGAAAGTTATGATAATCTAAGGTTAGAATAATTTAACCTAAGAACAATCCACAATTTCGCAAGTTAAATTCACTCTACATATATTAGAACTAAAGAGTATTATAGAAGTGGAAGGGATAGATATAGGCATCACTATTGCTACGTACGCGCTTTTGATTAAGAGAAAACGTGAAACACAGTGGAAGTTGAGAGCTGCATATATTAACTCCTGCTAACCACATCACTTGAAGGAGCCCCGAGTGTGAACAGTTCGGCGTAGTTGTGGTGAGGGACGGAATGCTGGCGAGGGTGTTGAGGTGTTTCAGGATGAGGTCGTTGGTAGTGACGTGGAAGCAGCAGCCATCCACTCCGCTGTCTCAGGGCGTCCAGGCTGTCAGCTCGCCTTGACAGGCTGCGAGGGGCGGGGCCTCGGTGGAGATGGGACGGTGGAGGACTTGCTGGAATTACTGAATGATTTCTCCCAGTAATTACAGTAGAATGGTTGGGAATGACTAAATCATTTCTCACCTAGATTACATTTAAGTAATTGGGTGTCCATTGTGTAATCATAATGAAAAGTTATAGATTCAGAATTAGTAAACAAATAATATAATTTGTTCTTGTAATTAAGATGAAAGGAGATAGGCCAGGAATCTCTAAATTATTTCTCCGACCGATTACACTTAAACGGCTGGGAATCGCTAAAATCATCTTTCCTTGTAATTAAGGTAAAAGGGAACAGGTAAAGAATAACCTGGTCATTTCTCAGGGTGATTATATATATATAAGGTTAGGAGGCTCTGGATAAACTTTTCCCCCATTTAATCAGGATGAAGGGGAGAATTGGTTAGATCATAAAATCTCTCCTCATAGTAATCATAGTGAGATGCAATAAGAAGGGATGATTACTGAGTCATACTCATTAATATTTACTCTGGTTACTACATCATTCCATTTAAGTGATTGCGAGTCACTGAAATCGTTCCTATTTGTAATTGCAACTGAAAGCGATGGGATGGGATTACTAAATCATTTGAATGGTTTAGAGAAAAGATTAAAGGTTATTCAATTGTTTCTCTTGGTCATTACATGTAAACGGTCGAGTCAGTAAAGTCATTCTTCTCTGTAATTGAAGTGGAAAGGAAAGGATGAGAAATTGCATAATTATTCCTACCGATAATTGTAGTGAAATGGAATATTCCATCTTTTCTCTTAATTCTTACAGGGCTGGAAACATTTGTTTTATCGTTTTTATAAATCACAATTCTACAGGTACCTCATTCCATAACACGTTTGTCAAGTACTTTTGTAATATGTCTTAAAAAAATCATCGATTTGTATATCAATAACAGAGGATTACAGTAGACTCTTCATTAACATGCAAGGCATTACATGATTATTCTTGTAATAATTACATTTAAGTTAAATAGGATAAAAATTAATCTAATATTTATAGTAAATACTGTAAAAATTAATAACTTAATTATTACAAAATAGTTTTGTTCTGTAATAACAGTCAGTATAAATAGGTTAGTTGATACCGAAACATTCTGTCGGTGTACATTTGACGAAGCTTTTATAAAATTTTGACTTTTAATTTCTCTCTCTTTTAATTCCAGTCCAAGAAAAGCTGAGCATTGCCTGTGAGCCTCGCGACACAAAGCTAAGGTAAGTAAGTGCAAGCTCTGTCATTAGTCAAATGACAAAACAAAACAAAAGCAAAAAATAAAAAAAACACTCTTCTCCTCCAAGTTTAGCGTCACACCCTCATTCTTGAGTCTCCTGATTTGCTAAGTGTTCGTTAACTGTCATTTTTTCTTTTTACTTTCATTCAGGTTCATTTACACAGTTAAGTATTGCGAGAATTTAATCGGCGTACACTAATACGGAATGATAAGTATCATATACTATTGTTACGTTGGAAACATGAAATAGTAAGTCAAACCTTCGAGAGCAAGACGTACTCACTATTCTTTTACTGTTAGTCAAGGTACTCCCGCAGCTGTGTGTAATGAAAGAAGTCCATTGGTCCAGACTGGTGCAGAATATATCACGAGAAAAACCTAAAAGACTAATAAAACTTTCGAGGCTAAAACGTACTCAGTTCTTTTAACTCTCGGACATGTTCCCCGCACGGTTGGGTATTGCCAGAAGTTAATTCATATGAGTTGATGTTAGTATTTCGAGTATCACATGCCACATATTATTACGAAAAAAAAGGTAATCAAGCCTTTGAGGGTAAAACGTACTCCCTTTCTTTTTTTCTTTTTTTTTTTACTTTCCTTCAAGGTAGTCATACTTTTGGATATTGAGGTCAACTTTAAAATGGTGCGAAGTTTCAAGTGTTGCATGCCATTGTCACATGATGGGAATAAGATTTTCGTGGGTGATACATACTCGCTTCCTTTCCTAACTCTCAATCAAGATACTCGCACAGTTCGGTATTAAGAGGAACTGATTGGTGTAAACTGGTGTAGAGTTTGTACTACTTAAATTTCAAGTAAATGGTATACGTATTTTCAAAAGAAAATCCCAAAAGTTTAATCAAACCTTTTAGGACAAAACGCTTTCAGTACATTTCCCTTTTTCTATCCGTCAGTCAAGGTACTCGCACAGTTGGGCATTGAGAGAAGTTAATTGCTGTAAACCAGTATAGAGTATGAGCCGCGTGTAAGCGGATTCTGGCCAAGCGAAAATGTAATCCCACTAACCTGTGTGAGGAGAGGACGTAAGCTTTCCAACACCATGAGTTGGACTGCTCTGAAGTTTGAACATAGAACTACCGATAGACGCAGACAATTGCCCGGCTTGGGTACAAACTTGCGACTTGTGAGCTTAATATTGTTTTACGACCTTCAAATTTTACGTTCGAATAGAGAGAGAGAGAGAGAGAGAGAGAGAGAGAGAGAGAGAGAGAGAGAGAGAGAGAGAGAGAGAGAGAGAGGATGATGATGGGGAAAGGAAAACAAGAACACCCAATATGAGGCTAAAATATACGATGATAATGACTCGCATAACGTACCAGGCTGATGAGGCGAGAAATATTGCCACTGTTGGTGCTGTTGGTGGTGGTTTACGAATCCCTGTTAGTCAAGGGAAAGTGTTGGTGAAGGGAGTAACTTTGACATTTTCCAAGAGACGGCGTTAATGTTAAGAAGAACACACAGATGGCGCTGCTAATGTCATATGGTACGTTTGGAATGTTACTGGTGCGTTAGGAAGTGTTTGGTGTGTGTGTATTGTTGTGTTGAGATGCGTCTTAGTGTGTTTGTTAAGTGTAAAGTAGTGTTAGAGTGTAAGCTAAGGTGTTATTAGGGTGTGTCTGGGAAGGATAAGGTCTTTTAGTGCGCTCTCTCTCTCTCTCTCTCTCTCTCTCTCTGTCTCTCTCTCTCTCTCTCTCTCTCTCTCTCTCTCACACACACACACACACACACACACACACACACACACACACACACACACACACACACACACACACACACACACACACCACATTTCATAAACAGCTTTGAGTTTTGTATATATGTATGTATGTGTACTATTCATACACATATATATTTTTTTTTACGAAACCTCCCTTTTTTTGTCGATGGATTTAAACAAACCATATTGATCCCGCACCTCTCGTGTCATCGCCGCCTGTCGCCCGTGTTTATTTATGCGTGGAATGATGCGTTGACTCGAATATGTGGTGAAAATATTGCTAAATTTCACCCTAATCACAGGTACACATGAGCCAGTGCGTGTGTGTGTGTGTGTGTGTGTGTGTGTGTGTGTGTGTTACTGTTGTGTGGAGCTGATGTGTGTTTCAGGGTGAAGAGTCACGGTTTCGGCTGGTCACACAATGAATTTAATGCTGCTAATCAACCTCCGATGCTTTTATGCTTTCTTTCATTCATTTTCCTCATCCCTTCCTGTTTTCAAAGGGATATATATATATTTTTTATCTTGAGTACTTTTGAGATGCAGGAGCGTTTTTATGACAGTATTCATAGTTTTGATAAGGATGCCACAACGTCCATTATAGTAAAATGTCACGTGAATCTGACTAATCATCTCCTTTAATAATTTTAGATGACTTATTTCATGAACTGTTTATATCCAATCTTACTGTATCTTATCACAGTTTTTTTTTTTCTTCTCCTTATTTATTACCCCGTCATCTATCGGGCACCCATTACCATCACCCTTAACCATACACACACACACACACACACACACACACACACACACACACACACACACACACACACACACACACACACACACACACACGTCATTCCCGTGCCTACTTCTTTACTTCTTATTCATTCATATTGACTTGAATTGTGCTGAAAGATAGACGTTACCTTTGACATTTACATATCTTACTATTATGTGTACTTTCTCTTGTTATTTCTCCCTTTAGCTTACACTACTTAAACTATTCCTTCAACCTTTATTCACTCATCATGCATCTTCTCTCGTTTCTCAGCACATAGTCACATTGTCGTCACTGTCTCACGTCTCTCACCGTTTCTGTCACGTTAGCATACGTCCCCCTGTCTGTTCCCTTACGAAGCATGTCCAGATGTCCTCCGTGTGTCCCCAGAAACTGAAGAAGCGAAGGAAGTTGAGGAAAAGCTGACTACGAATAACGAGGCATTGGCGTTCACTCCCTTCTGCAGATTCTCTTGGTTGGTTGTGGTCTCTTGAAAACACTTGGCATCCTTTCACCTTTCGTTTGCTCTGCTTGTTCTCTCCCTCCTTCCTCTGCCGCGTTGCCTTTCAGTGTCTCCCTCGAGCGTCTGTTATATTTTGGCAGGTTTTCTTTGTGATCCTCGTCTCTACCCTCACTTCTTCATCTTCTTCCTCTGCTTTTTTTTTTTTATTCCTCCTCCTCTTCCTTCTCCTTCGAGTGTTCCATGTCATGTCTTGCCTACACAGGTTGACGCGTGATTTTCTTCCTCCTTTCGGCAATCAAATATGCATGCAATACGCGTTCCCATTCGTTCTCTCTCTCTCTCTCTCTCTCTCTCTCTCTCTCTCTCTCTCTCTCTCTCTCTCTCTCTCTCTCTCTCTCTCTCTCCACACACACGCACACACACACATGATGTAAGCATCATGTCAAACAGGAAGACACACACACACACACACACACACACACACACACACACACACACACACACACACACACACACACACACACAGTGAAATAAAGCTATGTCCCATTTTTATAAGGAGGAGGGAAAAGGTTCCTTCATTACATCCCCGGCCAGGAATCATCGCGCTGCGCTGCTCTTTAACGAAGGAAAAATTGGGTGCGTTACAAGACAAAAGGTAATATTTCCCCTCGCTGCCCCGCCCCGCCTTGGCCTGTCCCGCCCCGTTCCCAACCCCCCCCTCTCCCTGTCTCGCCCCGCCTCCCCTCAGCGCTGTAATTCTTGCCATTTCCAGAATAAATGTTGCTATTAGTCCCCGTTTGGCCTCCTCCTCCTCCTCCTCCTCCTCCTCCTCCTCCTCCTCCTCCTCCTCCTCCTCCTCCTCCTCCTCCTCCTCCTCCTCTTCCTCCCCCTCCTCCTCCTCCTCCTTTCCTCCACCCTCTCCCAAGCCTCTTCTGCCTCGACCTCCTCCTCCTCCTCCTCCTTCCCTTCCTCCTCCTCCTCCTCCTCTTCCTTTGCCGGGTCTTGTCTTCATTTGCGTCTTTCTCCTCCTCTTACGGTTCCCTTCCCTTGTAGAGTTCATGAGTAAGAAGACGTAATTATATTCCTCATTATCTCATTTCTCCGCTCCCCCTCTTCGACATTCCTTCCTGCACCTCCTCCTCCTCCTCCTCCTCTTCCTCTTTGTTTACCTCCTCCTCCTCCTCCTCCTCCGTGTCGTCTCCATCCTTGCTGTGGAAACTAACATGCAGAATACTGTAATGTATAATCCACTTTGCGTCTCTTTATGCATTATTCTCTTGCACCTGAATTCTTTTTCATTTACTTCCTAAGACTGATCCTATTTCGTGACTCTCTTTTTATTTCTTCGTTCACTTTTTCTGGCCCAGTCTTATTTTGTCCTAATCCCTGTTTTTTTTGTGTGTATTTGTTTTATACCCTATTTTTTCCTTAGTTTCCATTACCCAGTCTTCAGAAAAAACTCTCTTGACTGTTCCCTGATTGCACTTTTAACACACTTGTGAGGGACGCCACACCGGGTTCACGTTGGTCTCTGTGAATGTGCCGGGAGTGATATTGACGCCGAGTGAGTCATGGCTACGTCAGATACACAAATGTTTAGGTTAGTGATTCAGATGACTGCTTCGTTAGACCAACTAACGACTGACTCGTATTGTAATTAGTAGTAGTTGTATTACGTTGGTTAGTTAAAGATACAGTGATGAACATAAATATGAATTGCAATATGTATATAGATTATAGTTTATTAATCGCAATCACAGCCAATAATGGTGATGTTTAGCCCTTTGATGCTTATTTCTGTACTACAGTCTTTTAAATACTTGGGTTGTTCATGAAAATTTACTGACCTTTTCTCCATCATTTTTCTGTATGCCCATACAAGCATGTTATCTAAACTTTACCGGGGAAAAACAGCAGTGAGAAGGTTGATATAAAGACATCACGAACAGTAATTGGGTGGTTAAACATTGCATTCTTTCAAGTCCTTACAATTTGATTTTTACTCTTTAGAATTGCTTTCTTTCCGTTCCTTCATTAAGGCTCAACATAACAGATAAATCTTCTGTGCCTTTCTCAGGCACTCATTACATTTTTTTCACTGCATCAATAGACCATCTCTTAGGACTTGTTGAGATTCCTTGTGGCTGTTCAAGTGAAGTAACACGCGCCATTTTCTTATTTTGGTGGTCATGGGAAAAAATAGGGAAGATGAGTACGATGTTTGTATGATAAACAAACCCCACAGCGCACCACTTCCGTCTCCTCTACAGTCACACTCGCACCCCATAATTTCATCCCAGAACTCATTATTTTCTGTTTATTTGGAAAACACGGGGTATAGCTTATCAAAGCATGCCACCAGAGGGAGTGTATTAGGGTGTGTTGTGGTGTTTTCTTAGAGTTATCAGTGTTGTTTCAGGGATTCTCTTTCTTAGGTATCCATTCATCGATTGACTTGAAGAAACAATGAACAGCTGAGTAACCTGACTGCTGTAACACGAATTGGTAACCAGCCACTATTCTCACTGCAACACAGAGGCGCTTATACAACGCTAAATAATCAACCTGAAATTATTTTTCTGGAAACTACTCGTATATTATCTCTCCTTAAAACTAAAGACAATCCCAGGAAACACCCACCAACCAAGCAACCTGCACCCCGTTGCTACATCACAGACACCTCCTCCCACCTCAGAGCCCCATGCGAGTACGCGATGTGGCGCATGCAGATGACCCCTGAAAGTGCACGTGTGAGTGTGGCTAATCCCTGAAGCAATTACTTGACGACGCCGCTTGATAGTGGAAGCTCCTTCTTGAACCTCACCCCGGGAGAGACTCGCCTCGTTACCCGGAAATGGGTGGCCATGTTAGGTGCTTTCTTAATTACTGCTAAAGGTAGAACGTGGAGGGGAAGGAGGAGGAAGAGGAGGACGGGGAAGAGTCTCTTGTCTGCCAGCCAGCTATCCTAACCTCTGACCCACTGCCGCCTGTGAGCTGAACGTAATCTGGGGGACGAAGGGAGGGAGGGAAGGAGGAAAACTTAGAGGTCCCGAGGGGTGTGGAAGGTGAAGGGAGAAATAGGGGAAGGGTTAAGGAGAAGCGTGACTTAGTGCCTGGTTTGTGTTGAGGTTTTGTGAAGGTGTGTGTGTGTGTGTGTGTGTGTGTGTGTGTGCGTGTGTGTGTGTGTGTGTGTGTGTGTGTGTGTGTGTGTGTGTGTGTGTGTGTGCGTGGCGTTCAAGTGGAGTGAGTTTGGTGGGTGAGAGGGATAAGTTTGGGGTTGATTTTGCGAGTTGTGAGAAAGTTGGAATTTATAGCAGAGAGAGAGAGGGGGGGGGGAGGGCATAGATAGACAGACAGACAGATTTATAGGCAAACAAATAGACAGAAAATCAATCATAGAGGCAGATACAAAAAGAAACAAACGAAGTAGATGACATGAGCTGAGAGAGAGAAGTGACTACTAGAGATGACCCCACAACACACACACACACACACACACACACACACACACACACACACACACACACACACACACACACACGCACGGTATCTGTGAAAGGAGAAGGAGGATGCGTCTTCCACTACCACGCCTCTGCCTGCATCTCACCTCCCCACGCCTGCTCCACCGCCGCTCCTGCCTGCGCCTCCTCCCTGTGATGGCCGCTTCCTGGATTACGACCGAAGTTAGGATTTACCGCCGGAAAGTCCTCGTTTTCTTGTGCTATGTTCCTAAAATTCTCAAAGATGAAACGAAGTAGTTCCAGGGCGCCTCGCAAAGCGGCCCGCGCCCTGCGTCCATCACCCAGACCTCGTTAGCGCCGCGACGGAGGAAGGAAGGGTTCGCTGCCGTCGCCGCTACTTACTGTCTTGTTGTTGCTGCTGCTGCTGTTGCTGCTGCTGCTGTTGCTGCTGCTGCTGCTGCTGGAGACTTCTACTCTTATTGCTGATAGTTAGGTTATATGGTTATTGCTAATTGTTGTGAGTGGTGTTGTTTGTGTTTTTATTCCCGGTACTGCCACTACTACCGTCTGTTGCTCCTGTTACTGTTGCTACTATTTATTTTTTCGTCTTATTGCAGCTTGTCTTTGTTGATCCCTTTACTACCAAAACTTATGTTTATTGTTCTTGTTTGCTATATATTTTTTATGGGAAAGAAATTAGCCGATGGCAAAACCAAGTGAAGAAAAAACAATAAATTGTTAATCTTAAAAAGAATTAAAAAAAGAAAAGACATAGTAGTAAACAAAAAGTCAGCAAATGGCTGGGTGAGTGCAGTTCAGGTAACGTTATGATGCACCGCTCTTTAAATAGTTCACGTCGTAGAACTTTGGAGAGTAGCATTTAATTTTGCAACAGCAGTGAATGAAATACATGTCAGTAGTTACTGAATGTTGTAGTGAGTTGTAAAGTCGACCATTTATATTGAATCCTAGTGTCTCTATTTGTTGTTGTTGTTGTTGTTGTTGTTGTTGTTTTTATATATACACGAACTTTACTTAGGGTCTGTGCTTACTTGCGTCCAGTACCTGATCATTATTTTTTACCTCATCTACAATGTTGCTGGAAACTTTGATCATTATAAAATCTGTAGAAACATTATAGTGGCTAATATGTTGGCGGGAGAAGGTGAGGAGGAAGAGAAGAGGCTGCAGCACACTGATGGTTCTCCTGTAAAGAGTCAACACGCTGTTTGAAGATCGTTTGCTGTGTTTGTCCGGCGGTGCGTCTGTGTGAGTGAGCTGCGGCGCCCACTGCTGAATCCATACCATGATTAGAAGGTCTTGTTTGCTCTCTCTCTCTCTCTCTCTCTCTCTCTCTCTCTCTCTCTCTCTCTCTCTCTCTCTCTCTCTCTCTCTCTCTCTCTCTCTCTCATGCCGACCGTCCACCCCTCCTCCCTCCCCCGCGCCATCCATCACAGGGCCATCTCTGAACAAAGGTCTCCCCCTTCCTCCTCCATGAATCACAGGGCCGTGCCAATATCTGCCAAGTTTTACAAGCAAACTTTTCAATCTCATCTGGTCTGTTTCTGTTCTTTCAACTCTCGCCTCTAGTCCAGTCAGTGTGAGTAGAAGCAAACATTTGGAGGAGGAGGAGGAGGAGGAGGAGGAGGAGGAGGAGGAGAATCAAGAAAGGCAAGAGGACGAATGTAAACTCTGATTTGTTGTGGAATTGGTTTCTTAAGTTTTGTAGATTTTCAAATGCACTGAGTCTCTCCTCTTCGATATTGGAATGGAGTAGAAAATAAAGAGTTTTAAATGGAGGCAAGTTAAATTTGTTATTGGTAGTAGATGAATATGATTGTTAGATAGCGATTGTAATGTAGGAGAAATGTTTTCATATAATTTAACTGATCCAAGTGGTAACTACAAATACTTTCCTCATAACCTCTTAGCTGAATACCCATCATTAACAACTTTTTTCTCCCTTCTGACTTTATCTTATTCCTTTCCTTTCTCTCTATGACATATGTGTGTATGCAAAAGGCCATCACTATTTATCACTCGAATACTGTTTATCACATTAATGTTATCCACATCGTCTTTCAGTGTTCTGAGCTTTCTTCTCCATTTTCGCCCGCTGTCGAATCACCAGTACGTCTGATAAAACTAAGAAGAACAACAACAACACAGCAACATGCGTCGTGTACACAAATAAGTCATTATATTTATGCAGACAACGGTCATCTCTTTCACTTCCAGGCATCATGTTCCAGACCTTTTTTTCCACCTCTTTCCATCCTCCTGTCGAACAACCAACTTACCTGCGGAAGCTAAGAAAGTGCAAAAGAACACACAAATTCACAACATGGACATAGATAAGAGGTGAACAGAGTGCGGTCTATTAGGAAGGGTACGTGTTGCCTTGCCTTGACACATCCGTTCTTAGTATTCAACCTTGTTCTTCCACTTAGGTCCAGGACAAAAGGAGGTTGATATGTGAGATGAAAGGTATTGTTCTTGTCGTTAGGCCTATTGCTGGGGGCAGGCTAGGCGGAGGTGGCACGGACCGAGGCGAAGACAGGTGGCTGGGGATTCAGACCGAGACAGGTAGTTGACTGGCCGGGGACTGAGACACGACGAAGGAGGGAGGCGCTCAGGGAAACTTTTATAGAAAAACTAAAAACCCACTTCGAACCTTTCAGACGTTAGGGAATAAAAAGTATTCAGTGGAGGAGAGGAAAGGACACACTGAAGGACAAAAACGGGAAAAGAAAAGACCCCGGGAAAGAAAGGAGGACACGTGGAGAGGGAGAAGAAGGTAGAGAGAGGAGGAAAAGTTGGAGTGTTTGTGGCAAGGTTGGAAGTGAAAGAAGCAGAAGACGTGATCCGGGAAGGGAACTTAAAGACGAAGAAAGACTCGAAAGTAAAAAAAAATTTACATGCAGCGCTTTCATGTCAAGTAGAGTATAGAAAGAAAAGTAAACGTTCGTAATCCATTAAAGACAAGAGATGGAACAAAATAGGGCTGACTTAACTTAAATATTTTGCTATAAATGATGAGTACTCATAGTTTTTCTTTTTTTTTATCTCATAAGAACATAAAAAAAATAGAATATAATAGCGCGTAATAGTCTCTCTATGAAACATATCTCTCTATTTCCTTCTGTCATTCCCATCCATATATGTCTCTAATCTTCTTTCACAACTTCCCTAATGACTTAGCACTAGCAACCTCCCACTTATAATATAAAGCAATAACACTGACTGGTTTGAAGCAAAGACTGACTGCTAAAGGTGGGCTATGAACCCGCCAAGAGCTCATGGCGAAAAGCACTATACAGGTGCTGGTGTTTATGATGTACTGTCTTCAGTGTGAGTGTTCCAAGAGAGAACGAATCCCATGACCTCTCTAGCATTTATTGGTTCTATTTCGTGTTGTTCGCTGAATATTCAGTTTTTTATTATTATTGAGTGGATTTCTCATGCATGCCATTAAAGTTCTGCCATAACTGGCTTACGGACTGGGTTTGGGGAGTGGGGGGATGTGTGACACCACTGATGTGCGCTGGTGACGACAAGGCAATAGCAGCAGCAGCAGCAGCAGCAGCAGCAGCAGGAGTAGGAGCAGAGGGTGGTGGTGTTCGGCGCGATGGAGCACGCTGCTGAAAACTACAAGCCACCATCGAGAAAGGCATTACCTGGGAATTTATTGCTGGATACAGGTGGAAGGAAGGGGAGGCCAGGGACGAGGCCGGGTATGCGTGGTATGTGTGGTGTGCGTGGCGTGCGTGGCGTGCATGGTGGTGTCTTGTGCAAGACAGTGTGTGCTTTGCTCTGTATGACATGTGGTGGTGGCGGTGGTGGTGGTAGTAGTGGTGTGTGGCACGTGTCGCGACAAGACTCAACCAGCGCTGGAGGAAAGGTAAACTAAAACAATTGCTTACCTTGTATGGCGTGAGAAACTGATCTTAATACCGTGCCTTGTTGCTGTTGTTGTTGTTGTTGTTGTTGTTGTTGTTGTTGTTGTTTGAAGAGGAAAACGAGTCGGAGTCTTGAGGAAGGTCATCCTTAAGAATGTAGCATGAGAAGGGCTGGAAGAGGTGATGGGGTGGTGTTTTGAGGAATGAAGACGCGGTCAAGAATAAAACAGAAAACAAAATATTGAAAGCTACAGTTTAGAAATTTATCTTACCTTATGTTATTCCATTTTGAGAATCATCATCAATTATATTTTTTTGTTCATTATCGTTGTATTGTGATTTGTTATATATATATATATATATATATATATATATATATATATATATATATATATATATATATATATCTATATATATAT